>JAODAL010025455.1:0-58604 GCA_025379985.1 Phyllomedusa bahiana | reverse complement strand
AGGGGCCTGCCCTGCATTTTCCCATAGGATCCAGTGTATAGGGATATTAGGGTCAGTTCTATCCTTTTGGCCTATATCTATCCCTATATTTTAGTAGTAGATGTGCTTTGCCTCCCCTTTCCCTTTTCTTCCTGTATCTTTGTCAATTTTTTAATGACATTATTAAAGGTTAATTTTTATAGTTTACTCCAGTGATTTATGGGCTACAAAACCATAAGTAAGATGCTGGTTGAGAAGTAGACAACTGTTGGTGCAATAGTAGGGGAACCATGCAAAATCTCACCTCGTGGGGTATCCTTGATAATGAGGAACGTCAAAGATCAGCCTAAAACTACACCGGGGGAACTTGTTAATGATCTCAAGGCAGCTGGGACCACAGTCACCAAGAAAACAATTGGTAACACATTACAACGTAATAGTTTAAAATCCTGCAGTGCCCACATAGTTCCCCTGCTCAAAAAGGAACAGGTGCAGGCCCATCTGAAGTTTGCCTATGAACAGCTGGATTATTCTGTGAGTGATTGGGAGAAGGTGCTGTGGTCAGATGAGACAAGTTGAGCTCTTTGGCATTAACTCAACTCGCCGTGTTTGTAGGAAGAGAAATTCTGCCTGTGACCCAAAAAAAACCGTCCCCACTGTCAAACATGGAGGTGGAAACATTATGTGTTGGTGGTGTTTCTCTGCTAAGGGCACAGGACTACTTCACCGCATCCATGGGAGAATGGATGGAGCCATGTACCGTAAAATCCTGAGTGACAACCTCCTTCCCTTCGCCAGAACATTAAAATTGGGTCGTGGCTGGGTCTTCCAGCAAAACAATGACCCAAAACATACAGCCAAGACAACAGAGTGGCCCAAAAAGAAGCACACTAAGGTCATGGAATGGCCTAGCCAGTCTCCAGACCTTAATCCCATAGAAAACCTATGGAGGGAGTTGATGCTCTGAGTTGCCAAGCAACAGCCTCAAAAGCTTAATGATTTAGAGATGATCTGCAAATAGGAGTGGGCCAAAATTCCTCCTGACGTGTGCAAACCCATCATCAACTACAAAAAAAGTCTGACTGCTGTGCTTGCCAACAAGGGTTTTGCTACCAAGTAGTCTTGTTTGCCAAAGGGATCAAATACTTATTTCTCACTGCAAAATGCAAATAAATTTATAGAATTTATACAATGTGATTTTCGGAATTTTATTTTTGATATTCTATCTCTCAATGTTAAAATTAACCTACCGTGGTCATGTCTTTGTCAGTGGGCAAACTTACACAAACTGCAAGGCATCCAATAATTATTTCCGTCACCGTACAGCTATACTGTTGACCTAAGGCTAGATCCACACAGCATTGGACAAAAACCGTCGGAATGTCAACTGTTTTTTTCGATGCACGACCGCGGTTTTTGTCACTGTGCCAAAACCATGGTCGGTTCTCATTTTTTTTTCCTTTCGGGACCATACATTTGATTGTATGGGAAACTAACCACAAAACTCAAAACGGTGGCAGATTATACAACATGTTGTATAATATGCCAGCGCCAGAAGTCGATCAGAGAAAAACAACCTGTGTAGAATACAGTCATTTTTTCTATTAATGTCTATGGGCTGGCTGAATGATTTTCAGCGGTTTTAGAATCCTAAAACCGCCGGAAATACGGTCGTTTTTGTGTGCTGCGTAGACATAACCTAAGGAGAATAGTTAGACAGAGCTTTACTCTGGACCTGAAGAGAAAAACTAGATACTGCTGTACTCTGAACATAAAGAGAAAAATTAGATACAGCTGTACTCTGGACCTAAAGATAATAACCAGCATAGGAGGGCAAATGGATACAGGGTTGACAGAAGTTATGTGTCACCGAGGTGCCTGGCCTCGGTGAGCTAAAAGCCATTTATTTATTGAGGGTCAGGAGCAATAAGGGACTGGCACTCATTTAGTATATCTGCTTGTAGCAGCTGATCCTGGCCAGCTCTTACCAGAGTGGTCAAAGAGCTGGGTGGGATGGCCGCTCCCATGTTTCCAGGTCTTGCGCCATTTTTTTGGTGTATTATAGACCAAAACTAGGCACGACACATTTTAATGCGCCTAAAGTCGGCGCATCAAATATGTTAGCACTGATATGCTCTGCACCTAGACTAAGAGGATCAAGTGTACTTTGCAAGGTATACCACATGCCAGATTTTTGACAGGTTCTTTCATTCAAAAAAGTAGAGAAGGAAGCAGTTAAAAAAAAAAATAGTGGTTTTATTGACCCAACAGCAGCGATGTTTCAGGGCTGAAACGTCGCTGCTGCTGTTGGGTCAATAAAACCTCCTTTATTTGAAGTGCTGCCTTTTCTACTTTTTTGATTCAGTATTTTTTGACCTTGGTCCTGGTCTTTGAGGCGTGCACTCATCTTCATTTAAGATTTTTTACTATTATATTTGCTGCTGTTACATTGTTATTAAGGTTCTTTCATTCAGGCGCACTATACACTCATTTAATATGCCTTATAACTCTATTCTGACATGTTAAGGAGCTCAGCTGTGCCCTGCTGTATGTTGGGACAGGTGAGATACCCATGTCTGGGTGGCGGTTGTGTCTCACCACAGTTGTCTCTGAATAGAACTTCATTTGTGAACCTGTGTGATAGCTAAAGTAAGCCCTTTTGGTTTGTGTTAAACATCTGCCTCAATAAATAATAATAACAATAATAATAATAATAATTTAAAACAAATTTTAAATTAAAAAATCCATTGATTGTTGTTCAGATTTTTATATTTAAAATTTTTACTACATTAAATTTTCAATTTATTTTTGCTGCTCTCACCCTTTATTTTGCATACAGCAAGAGCCAGCACAGCACAGGTATTGCTGGGACCTGTGGTCCACCAAGTAGGATCAGTACCATAGTTTCTATTCACTGACATGCTATTCTAATGACTTCTCTTATTTCCAGCCTGTCTATAACCTTAATACATGTTTGTTCCGTAATGCGCCTAACACACAGGTGAGGCGCGTCAAACTTTACACACCATTTATGAACACACAAAAAACACTTTCATACATTCAGGCGCATTATACACTATAACTGAGACTCGACTATTCACATTGACATGCCTTCCTTCATACATGTCTCCCTACGAGTCTATGGGGTTGTAGGTGGGGGTTTTATTTGTGTTGGCACTAGGATGCATAACACAATGGTGGGGGAGGGGCGGGAGAGAGGAGTACAGAGCACAACTTACATTCTCCTTGGGGGATAGAGGACCATCCTCCTGGAGATTATGCTATGGCTGTGGTCGGTATCCCCGGAATCAGAGTTGAACTCTATACCGTGCACCTCCAGAAGATCAGCCGCAGGCATGATCTTCAAGAGGTGGAGGGGATTGAGTTTAGTGCTGTCATGTTTTTTGTAATGTTTTTATTTTTTTATAGATTTTCCCTTTGGACTATGCCCGACTCATTGGATTATGTCAGATCAACGTCGGATTGATTTCTTTAATAAAATGGTTAGAGGGCTGATGTCGGGAACTGTTTATTTAAATAAAAGTTTTTTTGTGCATTTTGTGTCTTTCTTTTACCATTTAATTCCAGGTGTTTAGTAATGGAAGCGTCTGACAGATGCTTTTTATTACCATTGCTCGGGCTTGGTGTCAGCCAGCAGCAGTGTTTCTTGTTGCCCGTGGCTAACCCTGTGTCACTATTACCCCAGTACCCAATGCACCAGGAGTACTGGGAAGACCCAGGTTACCAACAGAAGCTAAGAGCTTCAGGACAGCAATTTAGGATGCTGCCCTGATGTCACTTTCACTGTCGCCTGTCACTAAGGGCCTGTTTGTTTCTGACATTGAACAGATGGGTCCTTAATAACAAATCGACGTTATGACAGGGCCCAGCCGGCAGTGAGTAATAAAATATTACCCAGTCCTTTTATATGTAAGTATCAGGTGATCTTCTTTTTGGACTCTACCCTTATCTCCTCCATCTGCTGCAAACAGAGAATCTCCTTAAACTAGTTCCAGATGGTAACTGGGGGAGCTCCATAGGTGATTGTTTAATGTCTTGGATGCTACTAGAAGAAAAGCAGTCAGAGTACCCTTACATGGGTTGTCCACTAGTAAAAAAAAATATACTGAAATGGGGCTAAGGTGGAGAAAAAAATTATACTTTCCTACTTATCCTTAACTGCTGCCGCTTTAGTGCTTCCTAGTGAAACTCTCCTCTCCATTGGGCTCATAATAATAATAATAATAATAATAATAATAATAATAATAATAATAATAATAATCTTTATTTATAAAAATCTGCTTTAAAGATGGGTGCTAGCCTAGTGTTTAAAGACTGCCATTTGGACTGGTTCCCACACCAGGTAGAGCTGTACTCTGAACCTGAAGAAATGACTAGGTACAACTGTACCCTAGACCTAAAGAGAACAGCTAGATGGAGCTGTACTCTGGACCTAAGGAGAAAAAGTAGACAGGGCTAAATTCTGGACCATGGGTGTAACTGTAGCCATAGCAGCCATAGAGACTGCTGTAGGGCCCAGAGGCTGAGAGGGCCCAATCAGGTGCCAGAATATTATTCCTCTTTGTAGGAAACAAGTAGTTGGTGGCTTTTTGCTCTCCAGAACTACTATTTGGGTTCCCTAATATATAGCGGTATTATTTATACCTTTCATTATTGCAGTTTATTGTCCCTAAGTGGTGGGGCACATTTTGCTATGGGACTCTGTGAATTCTATTTACACCCCTAAGGAGAATTAGTAGGTACAGGTGCACTGTGGACCTATGGAGAATCACTAGAAAATGCTGTACTTTGGACCTATGGAGAATAACTACCGGTAGGCAGATCTCTACTGTGGACCTATGGAGAATAACTAGATAGAGCTACATTCAGGACCTTAGGAAAATAACTAGATAGAGCTCTACAGTGGTCCTTCAACATACAATATTAATTGGTTCTGTGACGACAATTGTATGTTAAGACTAGAACTCTATGGAAAACTACTAATTGGTTTTAAAACCCCAAAATATCACCCAACTTAATGCAAAATGAACATTATGTAGACAAGTAATAAAGATGAAGCAAGTCCTTACATATAACTGTCAGAAAGAGCTGCTGGAAACTGCAGTACAATGTACCAGGAAAAGAAAATGGGGCCCTCACCTTGTGTTCAAAGGAGTGGCTCCTCCTGGCACATGCAAAGAGCATTACAGGACATGTAGTGCTGCACTGTACTGTAAAGAGGCACTACGAGACCACCAATCACTGCATGCACTTCACTAATACTGAGGTTTTACAAGTAAAATGTTCATGATAATTGGCTGCATCAGTGTATGGGACATTTTCCCCTTGGTTTTCTGTGCCTAAAGTGCAACCCAGCACATACCCACTTCTTGGGTACCAAAGAGAGTGGGACACTCTGCATAATAATAACAATAATAATTTTTTGGGATAAGGTTTCCTAAAATAACAAAGTAACGATTTGTGACCAAGGACTGTCACTATCAATAGGCTCCAATCCACACTGAACAATACAATATGGAAAATGGAAATAATTAATAGTTAACCTTTAAAAAATAAGTACACAACAAAATTAAGTGGAGCTAACATGAGTATAAAAGGCTCTATGATGGCTTAAAGCACAAACAAAGCTGTAACACCGTGCAACACACAAATATCAGAAGTATGGTATACTTGTGCAAAATATCTGCAGTGATGCAAAACAATACAGAGGCAGCTGACCCTATAACACCCCTCAGCAGCAAGGCCTAAAAATATCCTATAGCCTGACCTCGGAGAACTCATCCCAAAAAGGACGACCCCGGCTGGAACCTTTCCCTACAACATCTGAACACTGTTACACCCTTGGAAGATTGAAAGACTGGTCCAAACATTACCATGTTTCGGACCCTACACAGATCTCATCAGGGGACCCAATAAGTAGGGAACACACAATGTTACAATAGGGTATGCATCAAAAAACAGTATATATCCAGAGTAAATATGAAAGGTGTAATTGTGAGGACTCTGGCCCTTATACTCTAGGGCCACAGAGGTATGATAGCACTGTTACCTACTGTAATAGGGTCTTACCCTGTTTCCCCGAAAATAAGACATCCCCCGAAAATAAGACCTAGTGCATTTTTTTTATACAATTCAGAGTTTGGCTGCTCATGCTGATGTTTGTGATGAAATCACTACAGTATATTTATACATGTTGAGGTTTTGTTCAACAATAAATGTGAATTCTTGTTCATGGAAAAATAAGACAACCCCTAAAAATAAGTCTTAGCTCGTCTTTAGGAGCAACAATTAATATAACACACTTCCTTATTTTCAGGGAAACAGGGTAGAGCTGAACAATACTCTGGACCTAAGGAGAAAAAGTAGACAGGGCTAAATTCTGGATCTACAGAAATAACTAGAGCTGTACTCTGGACCTAAAGAGAAACACTAGATAACTCTCTGCATAATAATGATAATAATGATTTTGTTGGAGTATGCATTGTGCTAGGCAATATGCATAAGGCCACAGATTGGGATTTGGTCCATTTGAGGCTATCATTATTAAGATTATGTATTATATACTGTAATTATAAACTTTTATACTTATAAACTGTGTCCTATATGCAAATGTGGAAATTCATGTATTACTAAGAATCAAGGAATACTAAAACATACTACAAATTTATTTAAACATACGGTATACTGAGTACAGTAAAGGACGTAATTCACATCTTTAATTGTCATCTTTAAGGGCATGTCTCCACGGCAAGGGTTTTCGGACGTTTTTTTTCACCCGGTTTGCGGTTTTTCAGACCGCCTGAAAAACCGGCTGAAAATGAGCACAATTGTGCTCTGTGGAAAACCCGTGCAGCAGTCCCCACTGCACGGGTTTTCCGCCCGGCAGTTTTGCCGCCGGCGGTCCGGCGGCAAAACATTGAACAAACACCATCTTCCGTCCGGTTTTCGGACGGAATCTGTGCTTCTCAATGGGAGGGGAGAGGGCTCTTCTCCGCTCATCGCGGAGAAAAACCGCCCCCCCCGCGGCCGTGGGGACAGGCGCAAAACAGGACAAATACTGGCCGGCAAACCGGCCGGTATTTGTCCTATGCCGTGGGGATGCGCCCTTACAGTTTGTACCTAGTAGTATAGTAGGAAAGGCCATGCCAAGTATCTTGTAGCTTTTTCTTGACACATTGTTTGATGTGTGAAAACCTAGCAAACAAGATGTAACAAGATATAAGTATGGATAGTTCCCTTGCCGTAAGCATTGCTTCGTGTCCCCACAATCAGACCTCCACAATGTTAATAGACAACTCGGCATGAAACCTCAAATGTAATTTTAAAAAAAAGGAAGTACTTTAATTCCATTAGGTACAATCTTCTTTATTCATTTATTCACATTTCATGCTAAGGAACCCCCCATAGTCTGCAGGATATTTAACAAATTTAGGTTTGTGGTGGCTTGACTTCTGGTCTCCCATCCAATAACAAGAATTATTACAACTATTACTATTACAACTATTCTTATAACTATTCTCAATCCTTTACTGTAGGTGGGTCACATTGTGAATGATTTGTAAAAGGTAATGTCTGGACATGAACACTACAGCTCTATCAGAGACGTAACAACTCTCTTGGGCCCCAACACAAAATTGATAAAAAGGGTCCCCACCTACCATGAGTCATTTATGATATAGGTGTCTTCTTATGTGGCAGATGGGCCTTTGGGCTCTGATAGCAAATGCTATTCCTGCCTCCCTTATAGCAACTCATCTGACTCCAGTCAATGCTTCAGCAGCTATGGAAACAGCCAAGAGTGCAAACCAAACTGTTGCTGTATTTCCAATGGAGTCCTCGCTTATAGTTGCCCATGGACAGGTCATAAATGGAGTTTTTCATCATAATTGTTAACTGATGGAATACCTCTTTAATTTTCAGCCTAGAACTTGGCAGCATTAAGTATCTCTGTGGATTCGACTGTTACAGATGAAGTGCTGATCTCTGATGTCACCCATCACAATGTGACAGAAATAAAGAAGAGCAGAGAATAAAAAGACTCTTTTATTCAACAGCCAATACATCCATCAGACAGTTATATACCTGACAGGGTCATAGTGTGTCGTAATTCTACCACAGTGCTTATAGTCTAAGTAACCTCATCTTTCTGTGGAAAAAAAATTGTTTCTTTGAAATCTAATTTTACATTTCTGTGGGCTTTGATTTTTTATTGTTAAAATAGTATCATATAAACCAGGCATCCTCAAACTGTGGCCCTCCAGCTGTTGGGAAACTACAACTCCCATCATTCCCACTGTTATATATTATATAAATGCATGATGGGATTTTTATTTTCCCAACAGCTGGAGGTCCGCAGCTTGAGGATGCCTGATATAAACCAATGCAGAGTCCAGAAACAGCCAACCCTGTTCTATGAACAGTTTATATGCTCTGGGCTTAGGACTGACATCAGTAGAGGTCCCTGGGCAAAATATTGAATGGGTGCCCCTGCTCCTTTTTTAGTTGGGGGTTACTCTCTATGTTTTTGTAGTATATCTTATAACTCTTGTTGTTGCTAAACTCAGTCACAGTGCACCAATGCCACCAATAAGATAAGATATAACTTTATTGATTAATTACATATAAATGAACCAAGATAACATTAAAGATGCTAAAACGTCCTCACCCAAGTGAAAAAAACACATTATCCAGGGTTTACCAAAGATGTTTTTTGGACATAATGATTATATAGAACCATGTATAAACGAATAAATCAATAATTTATCAAGGTAAAAAAATAATGGTGATATGATCTCAATTCAATAAATACTAGTACTAAATAAATACATTATAGACGATTGGTAATTAACTGATTCTCAAAGGTCACCAGAATGACCACATGGGAACGTGCTTCCTTAACGCACATATCGCCTATGCATTCATTTCTGACTGTAAACCACAGGTAAAAAAAAACTACCCCAGAAATGACCCTAAATCGAAACGTCCGATGCTGTTTTCAACAGTAGGATCCAACAAATAAATTTTACTTGTCATGTGATAGGACCATTAGGCTATGTTCACACGGCATAACGGCAATTACACCGAACTTCGGGAGCTCGCGCCGACTCCCGCGTGGCGGGAGGAGGGGAGGGCATAGATATTCATTGCTAGTGGCGCGTATTCGCCGCTAGTAATTGACATGTCACTTATCTCTCCCCGCGGCGTAATGGGGCGAGCAGGGAGAGGAGGCGTAATCCATAGTTCTCTATGAGAACTGTGGATTACCGTAATGACTGGGACGTATCTCGCCCCGTATTGAGCGCAGTATGCGCTCAATAGACCTGTCCTCCGCCTTTGACACTGTCGACCACTCACTCCTCATACAAATCCTCTCCTCCCTCGGCATCACGGACTTGGCCCTTTCCTGGATATCTTCCTACCTCACTGATCGGACATTCAGCATCTCTCACTCACGCACCACCTCCTCCTCTTGCCCGCTCTCTGTTGGTGTACCCCAGGGGTCTGTCCTGGGCCCACTACTCTTTTCTATCTACACTATTGGGCTGGGTCAACTAATAGCATCGCATGGCTTTCAATACCATCTGTATGCTGACGATACCCAACTCTACATCTCCGGCCCAGATGTCACCTCTCTACTCTCCCGGATCCCTGACTGTCTTTCGTCCATATCCTCCTACTTCTCCTCACGTCTCCTGAAGCTAAACGTGGAGAAAACTGAATTCATCATCTTTCCATCGTCCCACTCCATCCCTCCACCTGATCTCTCTATCACAGTCAATGGCTACACTATCTCACCAGCTCTACAAATCCGCTGCCTTGGGATAACCCTTGACTCCAATCTGTCCTTCAAACCACACATCCAAACCCTCACCTCCACCTGCCGCCTCCACCTGAAAAATATCTCCCGTATCGTTCATTCCTTAACTTCGAAAGCACAAAAATGCTCGTCCATGCCCTCGTCATCTCACGCCTAGACTATTGCAACATCCTTCTCTGCGGCCTCCCAGCTAGCACCCTCGCTCCCCTCCAATCCATCCTTAACTCTGCTGCCCGTCTGATTCACCTCTCTCCTCGATACTCCTCTGCCTCTCCCCTCTGCCAATCCCTACACTGGCTTCCCATTGCCCAGCGAATCCAGTTCAAGTTAGCAACCTTGACCTACAAGGCTCTCCATAACCATTCCCCTCCATACATCTCTGCTCTAATCTCCAGATATCTCCCGTCACGCAACCTACGCTCCTCACAGGACCTTCGTCTCTGCTCGCCCCTTATCAGCTCCTCACACAACCGTCTCCAAGACTTCTCTCGTGCTTCACCCACACTCTGGAACTCACTGCCCCAACACCTCAGACTCTCCCCCACTCTCATCAGCCTCAAAAGCAACCTGAAAACCCATCTTTTCAGGATTGCCTACAACCAACAATAACCCTGCTGTCACTACACTATCCACAACCATGTCTGCCCCTCACCTTCTGTCTCTTCCCACCTTCCTTTTAGAGTGTAAGCCCTTGCGGGCAGGGATCTCACTCTTTCTGTACCAGTTGTTAGTTAGTAATTTGTCACCTTTGTACTTGTTTGACCTATGTTATGTATGAAACCTGAATGTACAGCGCCCTGGAACCAAGGGCGCTCAAAAATAAATAATAATAATAATAATAATATGTCAGGTGTGATGGAGTTTCTTAGTGGCTGATAAATCTGTATAACACAACACTACACTACATAAATGAATGCCATACATAGTCTTAATATGCATCCTCATCAAAACCAAATGTGTGAAAGGTGTGATGCCAAAGGACCTGTGGAGGAGGCACACTCCATCCCTCATTTGGGCTCCAAGTTTTATCTATGTGGAAGAAGAACAGTGGTGAGAATAATCTCACTTGCTATAGTTACCGGCTTTCAATACAATAAAATTATAATATTCCAGCATTAATGGCACCATAATTAATGTTGGAGATCCCTTAGGATATAGATAATGGATGTCCCCCATTTGAACTATCTAGGGTATCCTCTTACAGCAAATAAATTAATTAATTAATGGTTCAGAAGAATTGTAGGCTAATATTAAACAAATATTTTTTTCTTCTTTAGGTTTATGGCTTATTTATCAATTATGTTTGTTTCTCAGAAATGGGAGAGGTAATTAAATCCTGCATTGCATATGGTGCTTTATAAAAATAACCCTAATGTATAAAAGCACCTATCGTTAGATTGACTATTGTACCATGCTGTGCTGAGATTGTTTTTTCATCGGTGCAGATGGAGGATATGACTCGAGTTTGTGCACCTATAACGTGTACAAGTACAAGGCAAAAAATGTATTAGCAATTAAATTATACTGATGCCAGTTTATTATGGATTGTGCTGTCCACTCTAAATCTGATTTTTCACACGCAGAATAAGCTTTCATTAATATTGTAGAGCTAGCTATTTGTTTTAGCAGGGAGAAGAGCATGGGTCTGTCGGGACTAATTAGGTCACATATTTTAAAGGGTATATACACCTTTAGAAAGAATAATAAGTTGCTTCGTGGCTTCTAAAATACAAAATGAAGCAACTTCGTCTTCATTAAACAAAGTCATCTTCATTAAAAACTTCCCATCATTCTGCAGCTCCTATACAGATATATGAATCTCTTTGGTAACAGGTTACAAACAATCTATGCATTATCTAATTCAGCACTCATATTGAAAGCCATCTGACCCTTATTATTTGCTTTAATACATCTAGATGGTTAAAAAAAACATAAGAAATAATACAAATTCAAGATCAGACTACACAGAATGTGTTTGTAGTCTGTTATCATGGAAACACCATTAGACATTATGCATATTCTAGAAGCACTAGTCTAATAGTACTTTTTGTTTGGATTAGTAATAAAGCAGACTCCTGCTTTTGCTTTAATATGGGGAGCACCATAGTTAGGTGTCTAATCCATCCTTAACTCTGCTGCCCATCTTATCCACCTCTCTCCTCGCTATTCCTCTGCCTCTCCCCTCTGCCAATCCCTTCACTGGCTTCCCATTGCCCAGCGAATTCATTTCAAGCTACTAACTATGACCTACAAGGCTCTCCATGACCTCTCGCCTCCATACATCTCTGCCCTAATTTCCAAATATCTCCCCCCACGCACTCTCCGCTCCTCACAGGACCTTCTCCTCTGCTCTCCCCTTATCAGCTCCTCACACAACCGTCTCCAAGACTTCTCCCGTGCTTCACCCACACTCTGGAACTCACTGCCCCAACACATCAGACTCCTCCACCTTCACCAGCTTCAACAGCAACCTGAAAACCCCTTTCTTCAGGCTTGCCTATAGCCTTCACTAAACTTGTCACTACTTCCTCCACAGACATGTCTGCCCCTCACCTCCTGTCTCTTTCCCCCTCCTTGTAGATTGTAAGCCCTCGCGGGTAGGGTCCTCTCTCCCTCTGTCGTGCCTATTGTCATTATCCCTTATCACTGTACTCGTTTGACTTATGTAATGTATGTAACCCCCTCGAATGTACAGCGCCCTGGAATCAATGGCGCTTTAAAATAAATAATAATAATAATAATAATAATATGCACATGGCCATGTGTGCATGCAGACTGTATAGTGAAAAATGGAGTTCCTGTGGTTTCAAAATACATAACCTTTTGTAATCCTTGTACCTTCATGTGTTGCCTCAGATAAACTTAACTTAGCGTTAAGTAGTCATTCTCCTCTAGAAAAGATGTCTGTAGAGGGAAATAACTCTGTAAAATTACAATTCACACAGCAGGGTACACTAATTCCAACCCTTCTCTGTTTGGCACTCTGGAAAAGAGATGTTGTGTAGAGGCGACTGTGCATGTTTCCACATTAACACAATAAGGGTGCGTCCCCACTGCACAGGACAAATAACGGCCGGTTCGCCGGCCGGTATTTGTCCTGTTTTGCGGCCGTCCCCACGGCGGTGGGGGGAGGGGAGGGGGGGGCTTTTCTCTGCGCTGAGCGGCGAAAAGCTCTCCCCCTCCACATTGACATGCACAGATTCCGTCCGGGAACTGGACAAAAGATTGTGCATGTTCAATGTTTTGCGGCCAGACCGCGGGCGGAAAAACCACCCGACGGAAAACCCGTCCAGTGGGGACCACTGCACGGGTTTTCCGTAGAGCACCATTGTACTCATTTTCGGCCGTTTTTTCAGGCGGTCTGAAAAACCGCAAACCGGCTGAAAACACGTCCGAAAACCCGTGCCGTGGGGACATGCCCTAAGGAATTTGTTCAGTTTCAGACTGGCCCACAGCAGAATAGGGTGAATCCCCCTGTTTGTCCCCAAGCATGGTGGGGCCCCTGGACATGGCAGGCCTAGAGATGCTTTTCAGGAAGAAAGGCAGAGAGAGAGGGGCAGAAAGTAAGAGGCACAGTGCAAGAGTCATGTGCAATCACATACAGTAGCTTCAGAATGGGCCTTAAAGGGGTTGTCTGGCTACAAAGATTAGATTTCAACATGTAGGGGACTGTAAGTGAAGGCTTTTTTCAAACATATTTCTTTGTTCATTTTGCTTTGTTAAGGATATAAGAGATATTTTTCTTCACTCTAACTGTATACAGGTTTCTTTGGGTTACCAACCTGCTCTCCTATTCTTTCACTGCTCTTTGTCTTATGTGAGAGCAGGAAGTGACTTTACCAAAGGTCGGCACACAGGACTGCCGTCACCTTGAGAACAGTGTGTGTTATCTCTAATAAACAAAGGAGAGTAACTACTTTTGTTTGCTTTGAGCTCAGAAGCTCTCTGCTGCTGTCAATACGGAGCTGATATGCTAATCACTGCTATAGAACCACCCACAATCTAACCAGGAATTGACAGGATGCATTAATCTGAAGCTGCTTTTGGCTCTGCGAAACAGTATGGTGAGACAACCCCTTTATGAATCAACTACACTGATGGGTCCCTAGAATCAACTCAACTAATGGGCCCCAAGAATCAACTTGACACTGAATTCTTTACTGTAAGAGCAGTGAGACTATGGAAATCTGACGGAGGAAGTTCTCATTGTGAATTTAATGAAACATTTCAAAAGGAGCCTGGATGCCTTTAATATAATATTATAAATTATGGTTACTATATTGCTAAAACAAATATTTTCCCAAAGAGCAAAATTTACTTATGCCTTGTGCTTTGCCTTCCTCTGGATAGATGTTGCAGAGACCAAACTGAACTGGGTGGATCTTTTTTCATTTTTCTAAAATACATTACTATGTTTTCTCTCTATTGTATTCAATGAGAGTTCTGGAAGACTTGGCTGTTTCCAGATTACAATAGAGATAGTTGTGCTTATGTGTGGCTACCTTGACTCGGATTCTCCCATTCTTCCTAAAAGTAGAAGTCCAGGGGTAGAAGCCTCACCTAGTAAGCATTCATGGCATATACTGTGTCTCAGTAATATCCTGTTTAGTCTTATTGTGACCCAACAATAAAGAATGCCACCATTTTCTTTTCTCTTGTTTTATATTTGACTCTACTGTAGACTTCAATAAGTGCCATTTTACAGTCATGTAGGTCAGCCCTTAAACATACATGTTAGCTTTAGATAAGATACAAGTTTTGGACTGTATTTCTTCTGTATAGCATATACAAGGTGACATGTTGTATACTTAGTGACACTATCATAAACCCACTTAGCTGATGCCCAATAATTGTTGCTTATTACCCTTCTAGTGATAAAATAACAACTAAACATATACATAAAAGTTAAATTAAGCAATCATGAAAATTGGTTTACTGTTCTGCAAAGTTTATATTTAAAGCTGTGGAGCAATCTGTCATCTTGATTTTGCTTTGTCAGCGACTCATTCTAAAAGCCTTTTCCCTTTTGCATGAATAGAACTAATCTTGTCATGATTGCCTATTATTCCTGTACACTGCTGATTGTTTCCAGTATTATTTTGGGATGATATATTAAGATTTTGAATTCAGTTATAGATTTGGAGTAAAATCTGTTAGCATCATATAAAAAGGGAAGGTAACACAACCTGCAACACAACTTGAATTGATTTATGTGAGTTCAGTGCAATGAATTCACCTCTGATCATTTCAGTGCAAGTGGGCAGACTGCTGCAAAGTGGTTTTACATAAAAGAAGCACAGTATGTCCACTGTGGTCACCAATAGGAGTAGTTAACTAAAATTTGCCAGTTAACTTAAAGGGGTTGTCTCGCTACAAAGATTAGCTTTCAAAATATAGGGAACACTAAATCATTTTTTTTTTTGTTGAGGAGCCAAGAGTGATTTTATCACCTTCTGAGGGCTTTCTGGTTCCCCAGGTGACTGACTGGTGTACTTCTCCCCCCCTGCTGTTTGTTCTATCTGATAGCAGGGAGTGACATCACAGCAAAGAACTTCAGACAGTGAGAGCTTGTTTGTTATCTGATATTTCAGACAAAAGACAGTAATTACTACTGTTTACTTTAACTCAGATGCTTCCTTGGTCCTGACAGCATGATATTTATCTAATTAGCAGAAGTGTGAATACACAGAGATCATATGCTAATTACAGACAGCTTGACCAGGAAGTGACAGAGCAAAGCAGCATTATTTCATTCATGCAAGCTATGAAACTTTGATATAAGAAAACCCCTTTAATGTCTGTGCCCTGTGATTTTCTCATACCAACACCCTCTGTATTGATGACTGCTTCCTTGTATAATATGTGAGATCACCCTACTTGTGGTTTTATATATATTGTTACGACTGTGCATGTTCGGGCCGCAGCGCTGACCTCTGTGCGTAAGGTGCTACAGAGACTGCTGGCCATGAATTTTATTTATATTGCTGGGTGTTTACACTGTCTGAACTTGGTCCTTTTCTGTGCACTGGCTGTGATTGACAGCTCCGCCACATCTCTTTGGTTCTCTGCTAGTTCTAGGGCCGGGCTGCAGATCATTATGAATGGTGAGGGATACCTGCTCCACTCACCTTTCCTGCCTAATTGTCTGTGTCCTGTGTGGTCTGAGTGTCAGAGGGCCGATCCAATCACTGCTTGGACTGGAACCCATTCCATAAGTAGATCAATTCTGCTCTGCTGCTTCGCTGGTTATAGTCTTTGTTGCGGTGTTATTTTGCTATTGTCTTTCTTGGATTTCTGACCTCTCCCTGCCTTGTTGACTCCCTTTTTGCCTGCTGTTTGTGTACCATATTTTTGCTCTCTCCGGTTTTGACCCATTTCTGCATGACCCTTCTTATTTGTGTTGTTTGTCCCTGTCTTGTTCTATGTTCCACTTACTCAGTGAAGGGACTGCCATCCAGTCGGGCGGGCAAGTAGGCAGGGACAGCCTTCGGGTGCTTTGCGCTAGCGCGCACTGTTCCTTTTCCTCCTATCCTGGTTCTGGGGTTCCTAACATATATACAGTATATTGAAAACAGCTCTGTGAGAGAACCGAAACATCAATTTTGTAACATGTGGGAATAAAGACACTATGGGCGACATGTATGAAAACTGTCTTGGTCTAAGACTGTTCTTGTTGCCCATAGCAACCAATCACAGCACCCCTTTTATTTCATATAGTGCTCTGAAAAAATTAAAGAGGCGCTCTGATTGGTTACTATGGGTAACATAGAAAGTCTTAGACCTAGACAGTTTTCATAGATGTCCCCCTATGTTTTAGCACCAATTTTTACTGGCACCGCACCATTAGGAATTAGGAAGTGCTGCTCGTTTTCTCTGTGGAGTTACATATATATATAATAAGTACAAGTATATAAGTATATATATAACCTAGGAAATCCATGCCTGGTGGCTAGCTATTCAGGCCTTCTAACCTTTATAACGTCCTCCTTCTTGACAGCCCCCCGTACTGTCTCTCTCTCTCTATCTTACTCTTTATCTCTTCAGATTAGTTTCTCCTAGTTTTTGTGATTAGTCTCCTGTCCTTTCAGGCATGATGTAACTGGACCTTAGCTTGCCCCTGCTCCACTACCGGCTAGTGTGCAGGTGACCCCTTATGCAGGAACACTTCTTAAAAGTCTGTTCTATATCCAAGAGCAGCCAATAATAACTGAAATCACTGCCTAACATGGCTGGCCCATTTATGCCTGCAGCCTCTCCATCTGCTACCCAAGGTCGCCTGGTACCTTCCTGATTCGCTACAGGCTGGTAGTGCTTGTTTGAGCTTAAAGCAAGGGTACCCCAATTCAGGAACATTGTCATAGTCGTGATCCTCAGTATCCAAAATAGAGTATAAAACATATATTAAACATACTGTATATGTTTTTATAAGTATGCTTTATACTCTATTTTGGATAATGATGCTCATAATTATGACAATGTTCCTGAATTGGGGTACCCTTGCTTTAAGCTCAAACAAGCACTACCATTAATACTACCTGAGACCCCCTTACTGATGTACAGGTGGTCCCCGACTTACACCGTTTCGACTTACACCCGTCCCCTAGTTACAAACGAAGACTTATGGGGCATGCTGGCACTTGTAGTTCCATATTCCACAGCAGATAGTAGCTGTGGAATGACAAGTTCAAGCATGCCACAACAGCACAAGAGGTGAAAATGAAGTGAAATCCTCTTAACAGGGGCACAGACAGCAAAACAAATGTAAAAACCTTTCCCTGCACTATCCAAAACTAAAAAAAAAACTTTTGTGCTAAAATTATATTTAATATATGTACCTGTTCCGACTTGCATACAAATTTAACTTGAGAACAAATCTACAGTCCCTATCCTGTTTGTAACCCGGGGACTGCTTGTAGTTTATTTTACCAGCAAAATATTAACAGGCATTTCTCCTTTTTTCCCCTTTTTAACACCTTGTTTTGTTATAGCATATAAAGTGACATGACAAGAGAGCTAAGATAAATGGGCAGATGAATGGGTTATGTTAAAATATTCATATAAGTTATTTGTGAATCACCCCATATGAATTATTGTAAGCCATAAGTAATGGGCACCCAACAGCATAAATGGGGTTATTTTCTGCTTGTCCTTTGGGGCTTATTGTTGTGTCAGTACCTTGGTCCATCAAAGGAAAAGTAAACTTTGACAGAATTACCCGGTTGGCGAGAGATGTGTGCATGGGTGATGGTGAGATATTCTTTTGTATCTCCAGGCTTATTCACACTCTATTCACACCGGAGATGCTGGTTATATTTGACTATGAGAGACTAATCCCAAAAACCTGATAATTATTGCAATTTTATTCCACTAATTTACACATTAATAAAGGAGAATAGCCCTAATCCTTCTGCTCATACCGGAGCTGCATTAATAACTATAGGCAATTAATCCACAAAACCTAGTAATTGTTAACATTTTACTGTACAAATGTACTAATAGCAAAGCACAACCCAATCTGACATTTAAAAGTGACAGTAACATGAGAAAGCAACAATATATAAAAAAAGGTAAGGCATAAAGATGCAGCACCAATTGAAGGAATTGAGCGTTCTACATTGTGTGTCCTTTGCACGGTACATGCTCTTTCCCTCTACGTTAAATATACTGTACTGAAAAGTATTATCCAATTTATTTTAATAAAGTCTACTCACTTTCTAATCTCCAAAAAATCACATCCCCTAATTCATCGAGGGTAACAGCGGAGATTTCACATTTAATAAGCTTTGCAGCTAAGCTGATGATTTCATTTGGAGCCATTCTGCAAAAGCTGGCTGTATTAAAGTCAACAGAAATGCCTTTTGGACCACGTGCAGATGTAGCAGGCTGAATTTGTCATTGAACTGTTTCTTTATTGTGCTGTGATAATTCACGGGGTTTAGATAACTCAGCAGGTTTATCTGTAATCCTGAGGAAAACCACAAACATCTCAGGAGTGTCATATAAGAAATTTAGCTTTAGAAATGTAGTTTTAAGGCGATATTCACACTGAGTTTGGACTCTGCTGCTTAGTTATCCATGATGATACCTTAAAAAGGGTATCCCAGTGTTCACCTAAGCAGAGCCATAGAAGTCTGTAGAGAAAAGTCCTTTTGGGCTAGGTTTGTTCTTTTGCATGTCCATATATGTTTTATGCCAATAAGCAATCATATGATTCCTCACAACAACCAACATTTTCAAAAGAATTTGGGTGCCAGTTGAAGTATACGAGTCCAATACAATAAGGGCGAGATGTCCGAAAATAGGCGGTGCTACGTCCGTTTTTAGCCGCATTAAATAAATGTAAAGTGTGCCAGAAAGTCCGACCCTATCAAAAATCTGGCGTCAGGTATACCTTGCATAGTAAACATGATGCGCCAAAAAATAATGCGCTGTGCGCCTCCATAATGAAATTGCACCTATTGAGGCGCATAGTACATCATTACAAGTGTATATGTGTTAGGCGCATTTCACATTTTACAGGTATATGTTAGGCGCATTACAAGTATGTGTTAGGGGCATTTCATATACTTGTAATGATAAGCTATGCGCCTCTAAGCGCGATGTGCCTCGATAGGGGCATTACATACTCTACCAATGAAATGTTTTGTGCCGCGATTAGCAAAAATCACAGCAAATAGCATAGCATTAGAAGCGTATGTAATGCCCCTCGCGCACGGAGGCGCATAGCTTATCATTACAAGTATATGAAATGCGCCTAACACATACTTGTAATGCGCCTAACACATATGCGCCTAAGACATATACACTGGTAATGATGTACTATGCGCCTCAATAGGCGCATTTCGTTATGGAGGCGCACAGCGCATCATTTTTAGGCGCATTACAATGTGTCGGTCCCGGCATATAATGCACCTAGTTTTGGTGTATGACAGTTCATTTACATCCAAAATATGGCGTCAAAAGCGGTTTTAGCGCAATATAGACCAAAAAACTGGCGTTGGCGTGTTGGGAAATGTCGCCCTAAATGTTTTAATGGCTCTTCCTTCAATATTATATTTTATCAAGTCAGTTCATCATAATAAGCACGCTCTGTTATATGAGGTAATATTTTATAGATTCTAGTGCATCAAGACGACAACAAATTCCATAATCTACTATAACATCACATAGGTAATAGTATATTCCGGACGTTTCGGAAATTTGGACCAAAAACATCCAGAATATACATGTGACTTGTTTGGTAGTACATTATGGAATTTGCTGTTATGATGAACTAGAATCTATGGAATATATTACCTCATACAACAGAGTGTGGACATATGGACAAATTACCTTATATCAACAGAGCCTGTTTATTATGATGTATTGACTTTGGAAAAATGATTTCAGAACAGGGAAATAAAATACAACATTGAAGGAAGTGCCATTGAAACATTTTTGTATTGGTATAAATTTTATGTGCCGGACACAAAACTGTGACCTATCATGTTTTTGTGTCCGGCATAAAAAGTGTACACCGATGTGAAATAGAACAAACTCAAAGAGGTTGTCTGGGTTAGGATGCCTATAACCAAAATTTAGATTTTGGTGGGTGCCATGTAAAATTTACAGGGCTTTTCTCACTACCATTATTAGCTTTTAACATGTAGGGAAAGGTAAATAAAGACTATTACTAAATACATTGCTGTTTTGATTTTACTCTGTTCAGGGAATAAAGAAGATTTTATCTATTGCTAGTGTACTGTATGCAAGTTTATCTTCATTACCAACCACCTATGTCTGCTCTCTCTTATCTCTCATTGCTCCAAGCTGCCATCCAACCATGATGAGTCACTCCGTGCTGACTCTTAACTCCAGTGTTTTAGCTCATATGCCAATCACTGCAGTAGAACTACAAACAGCCTGACTAGGAAGTGTGCTTCTGAAGCTGGATGTGGCTTTGTGAAACAGTATTGTGAGACAACCCCTTTTTAAATTAGAATATCATTGAAAATTAAAGGGATTCTCCAGGACCATCTTTTTATTAGTTATAGGGCTCACAGATGTGTTATATTAAACATTGTCATTCATACTGTAATGAGTCTATACAATATATGGGTTTCTTTATTTGACTTAAATTATTGATATTGATTATCTTTTCAATGATATTATAATTTTTTGAGATGCACTAGTATATAGCCCATTTATTCTGGAAATCAGCAGTGGTCACGACCTCCACCAGTGGGATATGTAGCAGCTGGATTCAGCTTCAGTCATCTATTTTATACATGCTCAGACAAATATCAAATTATCAAACCACCATCTCTGTTTTTTTATTGCATCGGAAATGTAAATGATTTTGGGGAATGTCATTGGACTGTTAGACAATCAAACTGCCTCTTGGGTGAGACGACAATAAAAATTAAGGTTAAAATGTCATTAAAATACAAAGTTTGTGATACCTATATAGTTTGGGCCACATGTATGAAAACTGTCTACGTTTAAAATTCACTTGTTGCCCATAACAACCAATCAGAGTGCCCCTCTCATTTTTCCAGAGCACTATATTCAATGAAAGGGGCTCTCTGATTGGTTGCTATTGGCAACAAAGTGAGTTTTAGACCTAGACAGTTTTCATACATGTGGCCCTTTGTGTCCATTACATGATATTTTTAGGCGCTTGATAAATGGTACATTTTATAAGCTGAGCTGCCTTTATAGACGCCAGTAGAGTATATTAACAGGAGTCAGCTTGTAAAATTTAGCACTAGATTCAATTACATCTTCAGAAATAAACCTGCAAAATGCTATTATAATCTCTTAGGGTGACATGCATGAACGGGGCTGCGCCAGTATTCTGGCATGACTAGAGGCCAAAAACCTGGCGTAGCCCTGTTCTATAGGCGTACGAACAATCGCGCACCAACACTTTGTAGTGCATCAAAGATGCGGTGGCGTTGGTAGGGGGGTGTTGCACCAAATAGGATTAGACACATTTATGAATGTGGAACACCAAAAGTAGTTAAAAATGGTTTGCCTGAACCCAAAGTTGTCGTAGTGGAACTAGATTTGCCATTAGGGCAAAACATATAAATTATTTATCAACTTATACCACTAAAATGATACAAATAAATGTATGATAATTCTAAAAGTATATAATATTAAATAATATAAAATAAATATTACAGTAGATAATATAACATTTATATACACTACGGCACATTTATTAGTCACATGCTTAGTAACGGGTTGGACCCTTTGCCTCAATAAACTGCTCAATTCTTGTGATAATTCCACAAGGTGTATAAACGATGCTAATTGTACCAAGGGCCAAAGAGTGCAAGAAAATATTTCCCACACCATGACATCACCACCACCAGCCTGAACCGTTTGATACAAGGCAGGATGGATCCATGCTTTCATGTTGTTAAGCAAATTCTGACCCTACATCCGAATGTCGCGAAAATTGAGACTATCAACAGGCACGTTTTTCTCTTCTCTGTCAATTTCGATGAGCTTGGGCATTGAGCTCGTTTCCTATTCTTAGCTGAAAGGATTGGCACCCAGTGTGGTCTTTGCTGCGTACCATCGCCTCAAAGTTGCTACTGTGCGTTCGAGAGCTCTTCTGCTACTTGTTGAATGGTGGTATTGAGTCACTGTTGCCTTTCTATCAGCTCGAACATCTGCCATTTCCTTTGACTCTGCATCAACGGATTTCCGCCCAAGATGCCGTCACTGGATGTTTTTCTTTTTGGACCATCCTGTAAACCCCAAAGTGGTGTGCGTGAATCCAGAGATCAGCAGTTTTGAAATACTCAGACAGCCCTTGGCACCAAAACTGCCTGTTCAAGGCACTCAAATACTTTCTTCCCCATATGATGCTCGGTTTGAACTGCAGAATGTCTTGACTGTCTACATGCTAATGCACTGAGTTGGCCATGTGATTGGTGATTAGAAATTAAGTGTTAACACAGTTGGACAGTACTAATAAGTGGCGTGAGTGTGTATATATATATATATATATATAATATATATATTATATATATTTTAATTATATATATATATTATATATATAAAAATAAAAATTAAAATGGTCCTTAACATTTAAATAAATTTATGTAATTAAAATTAATATTAAATAAAATTTAAAAAATAACACAGCATCTACCATAAATCCCGTTCTCAATCGGGTATTTACACAGTTAGCATAGTATTATCAGTGGTTACAAACACATCACAGCAGGCTAGAAGTAAAAGAAAAGGTGTTAGAATAGCATGCCAGTGAATAGAAACTATGGTAGTGATTTTGCAGGGCGTACCACAAGTCTCAGCAAGACCTTTGGTGTGCCACCAATTGTTGTATTTCAAATAAAGGCTGACCCACTGACATCCATTTTAATGAATGAAAATCAACGTAAAAGTATAAAAAAGGTATTTTGTTAGATTTTAATTATAAAAAAAGAAAGATATAAAAATCAGAACAAAATTTGATTATTAACATAAAAAATTTTACATCAGAAAAGCAACTCAATGAACTGCTTAGAGAAGACCAGAAGCTCCCAAAAGTCAATCATACTGTTAACTGTTTCTCTTTCTTCTACGTCCCAATGCTCTCCCTGTGTCAATTTCAATTTATGGTTAGAATGTTGCAAGAGATAAGCAGCTATAACTGTCAATCATAATTAAAGTAATGAAAGTCATGATATCAGCTGAAATATATCAGTAATTAAAAAGCAATCCTGCCACTAAGTGAAAAATAATATTATACGGTTCAACTGATGGCTAATAAAAAGGTGTCTCATTACCAAGGTGCCACACAAGAAACATCTCATGATGAGTAAAACCAGTGATCTGTCTTAAGACCTTTACATATTTATAGTGTAAAAACACACTGATGGCAAGTTACAAGAAATTTTCCTAAATACTGGTAAAATTCCACTGAGCACTGTTAGAGCCATAATCCAAAAGTAAAAAGAACATTATTTCACCATAAACCAGCCACAACCATGTGCTCCCCTCTCAAGATTTTAGACAGAGGAGTGAAAATAATTATTAAAGGGGTTGTCTAAGAGCCAAGGACCACCTGTGGAGAGCTACAGAAAGACCTGAAATCGGTAGGTACAGTTGTTTCAAAGAAAACAATAACTAATGCACTCCATGGCCTGCATGCAGGCTCACCACACAAGACTCCATTGCTGAATAAAAAACATGTTCAAGTGTGTTTAACGTTTGCTCAACTACATCTAGACAAGCCTGTGAAATACTGGAAGAATATAGTATGGTTAGATGAGACCAAAATTGAACTCTTTGAATGTCATAAAGCACACCATTTTTCTAGGCCAAAAGGCGCTGCATATCACCCCAAAAACACCAGACCTACAGTGAAGTCTAGAGATGGAAGCATCATGGGGCGGAGCCTTTTTCAGCATACGGCACTGGCAAACGTCATATAATTGAAGGAAGGATGGATGGACAAATGTACCGAGATTTATAAAAATCTGCTGCCATCTACCATAATGATGAAGATGAAACGAGGTTGGACATTTCAGGAAGACAAGGAACTCTTAGCTGGTTTCAAAGAAATAAAATTAAACTGCTAGAATGTCCCAGCCAATCACCTGACCTGAATCTTCTAGAAAATCTATGTAAAAAATTGGCCAAAATCCCACTTGAGCAATGCATGCGACTAGTTTCTTCATACAGGAGGCATCTTGAAGCTGCCATCACCAACAGAGGCTTTTGTACCAAGTATTAAATACATTTCAGTACGTGTGTTCAATACTTTTCCCTGTCATTTATCATTATTACACATAATTTGTGGACATCTATGGTTTGATTTCTCAAAAATCATTACTTTTTTCATTTTAGATAAATTGGCCCATTACACCACTTACAGTAACACTCTTTAGGACATAATTGTCTTGGGCAAACAACTCTACTTCAGCTGATAAACCGTCTCCAATCCTTTTGGCTGGAAAAAGTGCTTGTGTCTAAAAGATTATTTATATCCTTGACTAATTTACAAGTGCTGGAAAGTTTCCAGTGGTTTTAATTGAAGGGTGCATATTGTATCCATTCTCTTTCTTTTCTCTTCTATTGTAAAGAGAACATTGGCTTGCATTAATCAAAGGGCTCTATTAGGTTGTATGTGATACCTCACAATTCCTGCTGGTTCTGAAGGTCAGCTTATACTAAAGACCGCTTTAGTTGGATTTAGGATATCTGCAATATTTTTACTTATTTTGTGTAACATATTTTCTCTGGGCTTTCAGATTTAACATTTTATGCTGTAAGAAATCAGTTGAAGCTCAAAAAAAGATATAGGACAACATGTCTGAAAATTGACATAGTCGTGGCAGTTTTTAGATGCATTTAATCAGTGTAAAGTGCGCCTGAAAGTACAATCTGCCGCCTGGTATACCTTGCATAGTAAACTTAACGCGCCTAAAAAGGCGCAATCGAGGCTCTAGTGTATGGAATGCGCCTGTCCAGGCACATTGCGTTATGGAGGTACATAACATATCATTATTAGTGTATGTAATGCCCCTCAATAGGCGCATTGTGTTATGGAGGTGCACAGTGTATCATTGCTACTATATTTAATGCGCCTTTTTATATTACAGTTCATTTATATCGAGAATATGGCGTCAAAAGTTTTTTGGGTGCAAAATACACCAAAACTATCGCGCATTCGTATTGGTACATGTCGCCCATAATGTTTATAACTATTATATACTACAATGTAAGCCCTCATGTAAAACACATGCAATCTAGAAGGCATACATTGTACACAAATTATCATAAATTACAATAATTTAGCAAAAGTACAGAAGTGTCAGCTAATTACTAAGAATTACCGATTGGGGGGGTGATGTGGACACCCTTGTGAATGCTTCCCCATGGGTCTATGATTTTGCTTAAAAACACAAGCAATTCTGAGTTGGGAATAAGCTTGCCTTATTGCTCCATAAACCAAAAATTCTCAGCCAGTATAACAAAACATAGCACATAGCTAGACTATCAATAGAAATTTATACTTCTGGAGGAGCTTCAGTCAGAGAACTAGGACAGAAGGACATCATATAAAGACCCCAGTCTAGGAGCATACTTCTAGAGAGTTCAGATTTGCTCCAGCATTGGTATTATTTTTATACTTATATGCCCCCATACTTTTAATACCAGTGTTTTCTAGCTGACTATTACCTGTCTATACCAGCTTGCTAGGGGAAGGGAACTTTCATATGCAAGACAAGCATAGGTTTGTAATTTCTACAACAGTATATATTAGAGAGTGAATGACTTAAAAAATGGAAGGAGTAACACTGAATATGTAGGTATAAAATACACTCTACTACATACTGTATGTATAAAAATTATATATATATATATATAATATATATATATAATATAAATATATTATAAATATAAATTTATATAAATTGTAAGGTTGCAACAGCAGAAGGGGTTTTATATAACGGTGTATAAATCCCGGCCAAGTCCTTGCATGCTCCTTTCAAATGTCCAGACACATGCCCACCCAAGGGAAGGAGCCATGGGGGAAGTAGAAAACCAATATTAAGAAGGTTCACGGAAGATGTCGACTTTTTTTAAAAACTTTTAATGTTGCATGGCTTTCACCCCTTTCCCGGGTCGGCCTTTCATTGGGGGGGCATAGACAGGGGGGGCCACTCCCCATGGATCCACCCCCCGAGGTTCCACTCCAGGTTTTAACCTGGAATATATAAGTCAGCAGGGAAGCTGATGGGGGAAAAAAACTCCCGGGTTTACCTTTAAGTTGGAGAGGAGACACCTGGAATCCAGCAAAAACTTAAACTGTATAAGTTGGTCCTTTGTTATTAGAGCCCAAGGGGCAGCGTTTTTTTTTTGTTTATGTCGGGCATGCCTTGCCTTTTTTTGTTTGCGCAAAAATAAAAACGAGGCCCTGTTTTTTTGCCCCCAAAGATCTTCTCTGTCTCGCTAAAACACACGGGGCCAAGACCCCAGAGCCCGCTAAAGCCACAATAATAAATAATATATTTTTATAATATATATATATATATATATAATAATAATCTTACCTAAGCTTAAAACAACATATTATGTGACAGGGCATATTTTTAAATGCGTGAAAAAACGTTCCCCATTTTTTTCGTTTTTTTCTTGGTTTTTTTTCAAATTTGCGGCTTTTAAATACTATTTTTAATTAATTAAAGAGAAAGATTTATTTAAAAAATGTATCACCCATGTGAAAAGCTATTGCCCAGACAAACCAAGTAACTGGTTCAGTAACAATTAAACAGATTACACACTTGCAATAACGTGCAGTTTGTATTTTACATTGATATGGAGGGCCCACTTTTAATGATACTATTCAGTGCACCATATAATGAATTACAAAGCCAAATGCAATCATGCAATTTTTTTTTTTTGGTAGGAGAGGGATTGTTCTTATGGAATTCATCAAGCGAAATAAAGGACATACTGTATATCTTTATTCTACAGGTCAGTTAAATTCCATAATTACCAAGTTTATATAGTTTTGGATATCATTATGGTTTACTACTTTTTAAAAAATAAAAAACTTCTTTAAAAGAAAAAGTTGTCTTGCATCACCATTTTCTGAGGCCGATAACCTTCATTTTGGTTTATTTTTTTGCAGGGTGAGGTCCAGTTTTTATTGGCACTAATTTGCAGAGAATTCAACTTTTTGATCACTTTTTATTCTATTTTTTATGGGAGGTGAAAAGACTAAAAACCAATCCCAGCATTGGGTAGTTTTTTATAATTATTAGAGCGGACTTTAATGGACATGATGAAACCAGGTATGTCAATTTTTTGTGTTCTTTATTTTTTTATTTGGAGAATAAGAAAAGGGTTTAAATTTTATTTCTATTTTTTATTTTTAGTAATTTTTATTTATTTTAAATATCCTATTTATTTTTCTACACATATTTTTAAAACCTTTTTTCATTTTTTCCCCCACAATATTTAGATTTCCCAGGGGACTTGAAAATGTGATTGTTTGTACTATATACTGCAGTACAGAGCATCACATTGGTGGCAGCATCTAAGTTAAATGGCTGTTATCGCACGCAGTTGACGCTCATCCTGGTTGCTAGGAGTAAGTTTCAGCTGTAAATCCACTGCACACCAAACAAGTCTTGTGCAAAATAGAAGATAAGTAATTTTATTAATACATTGAGATCGGGTCATCTACACCATATACATCATAATAAAACATACTCAATGAATGTTTTACATAAGGAATAGATGTTTATAGATTAAATAACGATGTTTCGGCTGCTGCCTTTATCAAGTAAACATCTATAATAGAAAATATGGAGATAGGATATGGCGGATGCGATAACAAAAATAGGAAATGCTGTTGAAGATAGGGGTAAAGTATATATATAGGTATGATTTCTTGTTTCAAAAAGATAAGACGGGCAAGAGCCTGTGTGGTGCCGGCATTGAGTATGTTTTTGTTATGATGTATATGGTGTAGATGACCCGATCTCAATGTATTAATAAAATTACTTATCTTCTATTTTGCACAAGACTTGTTTGGTGTGCAGTGGATTTTGAGTTACTATAAACTGAAAGGAGGACATTCTATTTTAAAATTTCTTGATAGGGAGCAGAATTCATGGTTTCAAAAGTCATCAAGATCCTACAGAAGTAAAACAGTCTTCTACCACTATGTTTAACTGATAATATGATTTTCTTATAAAAGCATGTGTTGTTAGCATTATACTAGATGTAATGGAATCCATGGCTTCCAAAATATTCCACTTTTTTTGTAAGTTCATAGAATATTTACTGTTCTATTTTTTAGTTTCCCAAAAATCTTGGGGGTCATCTCGATATGTTTTGCAGGTATAAGTCTTTGGAATGTTTTTGGTCAGCAGTGGTTTGCACCTTGCAACTTTCCTATTGTTGCCATTTATGACCTTTGTTATTGTGGAATTGTACCACATTGACCATAACTGAGGCAAGTGAGGTAGTTCCTTAGATGTTCCTTAGATGTTCATATCTGTTTTTTGTGATCTCCTGGATGAGTTGTCGATCTTGGTGAAATTTTGGCTAGGCCAACCACACCTGAAAAGATTCCCACTGTTCCAAGTTTTCTAGAGTCCCAGAGCCTTAGCAATAGCTTTGTAACCCTGTCTAGACTGAAAGATTTAAATGACATGGATTTGAATCTGCATTTTAATCTCTTTAGGCATCATGCGCTGCTTTTGGGGATATTGTAGCTGCATCACATTGTAACATCCAGACCAGTTCTATTTAAATGTTTAGAATGAACAAGTCTATCACTAAACATGCTCTTCTGTGACTAGTGAAATTGAACCCACTTGTCAATTAAATTTGGTTAATTGGTAAACTTAATAGCTAGCTGACAATTATTTTTACACATAAGGCCAGGTAGGGCTAAGCAGCATTTCATTTTCAAACAATGAAATTGTTTTTAAAAAATGGTGTTAACTTGGGTAATTTTTGGCTAAAATTAAAAGCAGTTTGGTGTCATGTCTGAAATATTTGCAAACACAGAAGAAATTGGTAATGGAACACTGCATACAGCTCTCTAGTAAATATTTAGCCAGAAAGTTGGAAAGGTTTTGACCACATTGAATGTCTCTACACATATAAGATCAGACCTGGCTCAATGTGTTGTTCTGTTTAAGCATGGCTTCAGGAGCTGTGATTAATGCACTTGGTGTACATGGTGTAGACTCCTGGGGCTGATTGGATTCTTCTTTTTTAAATCTTCTTAGGAGATCAGAAGATTGATATGGATCTGGTTTTAGAAACCCCTAGTAATCAGCTTTATTGCCACTGAAGCTATGCCAGTTGTAAATGTAGTATTATAAGCCAGCCATTCAAATAAATAGGCATCCAAACTAGGGACCCATTATATGACATCTAAATATCCTAATTAGGCACATGGAAAATGTTGTCTTAGTGAAACACCTCTTCAATTCTCCAGATGACATTTTTTTTTCTTTTGTTGTAGAGAGTTTTGGTAAAAGTGATGCGCAGTCATAATGGTTTTCACATTGGAATTAGCTTCCCAGAACTCAATGGTAAAATTGTCACTATTGATTGAACAAGATGACAAAATGGCACATGACTGCTCCTGAGAAGTGACACAGATATGACAGTATTTGTCAGGTCACAGGTGATTGCCTTCTATTTGACATGGGTAGACTATTTTTATTGAATTATCTTTAATATATGTAGTTTATTGTTTTTTTTTTTTTATTCCGGACACAATCTAATCAAGAGAAAAGGAGAGACTTAAAAAAGTGAGGAAGAGTCTTGGGTTCTTTAAGAGAGTCAATGAGAGTCACAGGTGATTGCTTTCTATTTGACTAGAGTAGACTATTTTTATCTGAATTTTTGTGAATTTCATAATTTATATATGTAGTTTATTGTTTTTTTTGGTTCCGGACACAACCTAATGCAGAGAAAAGGAGAGACTTAAAAAAAAGTGAGTGTAACGGATGTGGTAGTGGATCATCTGGACCACCACAAGCGATGGTGTAAGCCATGCCAGGGAGCGGAGTCTAAGTAGGTCCGGTTTTCACTAGAGCCCGCCGCAAAGCGGGATGGACTTGCTGCAGCGGATTGCTACCAGGTCGCTACCCCTGACATGACTTGCTTGCGGTGGCAGCCGAGGTGTTGCGCGGTACAGAATCATGAAACAGGCTCATAGTCGGGGACAAGCAGTAGGTCAGGACAGGCGGCAATAGTTTGTGGTCAAGGGACAGAGGCAGAAGGTACGGTACACAGTAGACAAACAAGATACTCAGGAACGCTTCCTCTCAAGGCACAGGGCCCTATCGATTCGGCAAGGTGCTAAGAAAGGGGCAAGGCTTAAATAGGGTCAGCGCCCGGTGAGACCAATTCCCGGCGCGCTGTCCCTTTAAATTTGCCTGTAATACCGCGCACGCGCACTAGGGGGCCTCCCCATCTGGCCCGCATAAACCTAGACAAGAGGCCCCAATCCAAGATGTTCTTTCCTCCGGCCCATACCCCTTCCAGTCGACCCAAAAAAATCATCTCCCCCTAACCTTCTTCATGGCCAAAATTTCTTTGACGGTAAAAATATTGGTGGAGTCAGCTACGAAAGATGGGGGGGACCACTGACCGAGAGAACCGGTTATGGACGACCGGTTTCAAAAGGGAGACGTGGAAGGAGTTTGGGATGTGCATAGTTGGAGGGAGAAGGAGTTTGTAGGCCACCGGATTGATGCGCCTCAGGACTTCAAAGGGGCCTAAAAACCGGGGACCCAGCTTGTAGCTAGGAATTTTAAAGTGGACATACTTGGCAGACAGCCATACCTTATCCCCTGGAACAAGGGAAGGAGGGGGTCTTCTTTTCTTGTCCGCTTGGACCTTCATATGGGCCGAGGCCTGGAGCTGGAGATTGGCGCGTCTCCTTCCAAGCGGCAGATAGGTCGCGGACCAGATTATCCACCGCAGGGACATCAGAGGAGGCAGAGGGCAGCGGATGGGGTGGGCGGGGATGCCGACCGAAGACGATGAAGAAGAGGGGTGCCACGGTGGATTCAGAGTCCAGGGAATAATATGAAAACTCCGCCCATGGTAACAGACTGGACCAATCATCTTGTCTTGCGGATACGAAGTGGCAGAGATAGGTACCCAAGACTTGGTTCTCTCTCTCCACTTGCCCATTTGATTACGGGTGGTCCGCCGAAGAGAAATCCAGTTCTAGTTGTAGTAGAGAACAGAGGCCTCACCAGAATCTCGAGACGAATTGAACTCCCCGATCCGAGACAATATGTAGGGGATCTCCATGCAGACGGAAGATATGCTTAAAAAAGAGATTGGCGAGTCGAGGAGCAGAAGGGAGACCGGGCAAGGGAACGAAGTGCGGCATTTTCTAAAAATGGTCAGTGACCACCCAGATAACCGTATTACCGTCAGAGAGAGGCAGATTGGTGATGAAGTCCATGGTAATGTGGCCACAGGGACTGTTAGGAACCGGCAGAGGCTGTAGCAAACCCGCAGGTTTGAGGCGCGAAAATTTGTTGCAGGCACAGGCTTCCACAAACTCCTTCACATCTTTAGCGAGATCGGGCCACCAGTAGAACCAGGAGATCAATGAGCAAGACTTAAGCACCCCCGGATGTCCAGCAATATGAGAGCAGTGGCCCCATTTCAGAATCTTTAGCCGGAGCGCAGGGCGCACATACGTTTTACCCGGAGGAGCACGTTGGAGGGTTATGGGAGCTGCAGATATCAGATATTCTGGAGGTACGATGTGCCGAGGAGCGGCCTCCTCTTCTCCACTTAAGTCAGAGGCACAGGAAAGGGCATCGGCCTTGACGTTCTTCTCTGCCTTTCGGAAATGGATAACATAATTTAACTGGGTGAAGAACAGAGACCACCTTGCTTGGCGTGGGTTGAGACGTTGTGCTGTCTGGAGGTAGAGGAGATTTTTGTGGTCAGTGTAGATATTCACGGGATATCGACCACCTTCCAGGAGGTGGCGCCATTCCTCCAGAGCGAGCTTAATGGCCAGAAGCTCCCAATCCCCGATGGTATAGTTCCTTTCCGCAGGTGAAAATGTTATGGAAAAGAACCCACAGGTCCGAGTCTTGCCTTTGGACCCCTTTTGGGTGAGGACCACCCCAGCCCCCCCAAAAGCGGCGTCTACTTCTAAGAAGAAGGGTTTCTCGGTATCAGGCCGAGACAACACAGGTGCAGAGGCAAATGCTGCTTTCAGCTTGGAAAAAGGCTTCTTCGGCAGCTGGTGGCCACAGTTTCGGGTTGGCATGCTTTTTGGTAAGAGCCACAATCTGTGCCACCAAGGTCGAGAAATGTTGGATGAACTGCCTGTAGTAATTTGCAAAGCCCAAGAAGCGTTGTATGGCCTGGAGGCCGACGGGTCGTGGCCAGTGTAGAACGGCTGAGAGTTTAGTGGGGTCCATCTGAAGGCCCTTGTCCGAGATTATATATCCGAGGAACGGGAGTGTAGTCTGGTGAAACAGGCACTTTTCTAGCTTGGCATTAAAATGGTTCTCATGCAGGCGTTTCAGGACCTGGCGCAAATGTGACTGGTGGGTCTCCAGATCAGTCGAAAACACCAGAATGTCATCCAAGTAGACAACCATGCAGACATACAGGAGATCTCTGAAAATGTGATTGACAAACTCTTGGAAGACTGCTGGAGCGTTGCACAAGTCGAAGGGCATCACTAAATACTCGAAGTGCCCATCACGAGTATTGAAGGCCGTCTTCCACTCGTCACCTTCTCGGATCCGGACTAGATTATACGCCCCTCGCAAATCCAACTTGGAGAAGACTTTAGCTCCGTGGAGACGATTGAAGATCAGTAATCAATGGTAAAGGATATCGGTTTTTGATAGTGATCTTGTTGAGACTGCGGTAGTCGATGCAGGGTCGTAAGGAACCCTCCTTCTTCTCCACAAAGAAGAATCAAGCACCTGCCAGAGAAGTAGACTTGCGGATGAAACCCTTTTGTAAGTTTTCTTTAATGTAGGCCAACATAGCCTGAGTCTCGGGTACCGAGAGTGGGTAGACCCTACCCTGGGGTGGACTAGTCCCGGGCAGCAGGTCTATAGGACAATCGTAGGGATGATGGGGAGGTAGAGTGTCCACCTGCTTCTTGGAGAAGACGTTCCAAAAGTTTTGATACGGTGGTGGCAAGCCTGGTAAGGGCTTAAGAGGAGACTGTGGAGGAATGGGGCACACCCGGGAGGTGGCGATAGGCAGCGAGACTGGCAATCTCGACCACAAAGCAAAACTTCACCCGTCTTCCAGTCGAGCATGGGGGCGTGATGCTGCAGCCACGGAAGCCCCAAGAAGACAGCCAAGGAAGAGCGGGGTAGCACAAAGAATGCGATCTTCTCCTTGTGTAAAGCTCCGACATGCAGGGCCACCGGTTCAGTCCGGAAAAGGATGGAGTCACTCAAGAGTTTGCCACTAACAGACGAGATGATGAAGGGTTGGTCTAAGCGGACCACCGAAAGACGATACTTGGCCACCAAAGCAGCATCCATAAAATTCCCGGCAGATCCGGAATCAAAGAAGGCAGCCACTTGAAACGAGATCCCGGAATTGGTTGTGACCAGAATTGACAGCATGAGCCGAGGAGAGGGATTGTTCACACCTAGGGATGCCTCTCCCACGAAGCCTAGGTGCGTACGTTTCCCGGACGTTGCGGACGGAGCGGACAACCCCTGAGGAGATATTCGGCGCTGCCGCAGTAGAGGGAGAGGTTCTCCTCACGTTGTCGAGTCAGTTCTTTCGGAGTCAGGTGGGCTATGTCCACTTGCATAGCCTCTTCCATAACTGGCTGTGAAGAAGGCAGTGGAGGCCGAAGAAACACCGGCGCAAGACGGGGTAGACGACGTGTTCGGATCAGTTCACGTGCTTGGCGGAGCTCCTCACGTCTCTCCGAGAAACGGATATCAATCTGGGTCGCCAGGTGGATGAGCTCGCTTAATGAAGACGGAGGGTCCCTGGCGGAGAGAGCATCCTTAATCTGGCTGGAGAGGCCTTTCTTAAAGGTGGCGCACAACGCTGCATCGTTCCAAGCCAGCTCCGAAGCTAGTGTGCGGAATTGCACGGCGTAGTCACCTACGAAGGAGTTCCCTTGCTGCAGATTCAGCAATGTGGTCTCGGCAGATGAAGCGCGGGAAGGCTCTTCGAAGACACTGCGGAACTCCTGCAGGAATGTAACAAGATCAGCAGTGACCGGATCGCCTCGGTCCCAGAGTGGAGTCGCCCAGGCCAGGGCTTTCCCGGAGAGGAGACTGACCACGAAGGCCACCTTGGACCTTTACGACAGGAATTGTCCTGCCATAAGTTCCACATGGAGGGAACACTAGGTGATGAAGCCCCTGCAGGCTTTTGGGTCCCCATCAAACTTCGTCAGCATGGACAACCGGAGTTAGGACCGGCGGACATCCCCGGAGCGGCTGCCGCGGAAGGAGCCACGGCAGCCGACTGCTGCTGCTGGGTAGCGAGGAGCTGCTTCATCATAGTAGACAGCTAGTTAAGCTGCTGCGCCTGCTGAGTGATCTGTTTCGACTGTTGGGCCACGATGGTGGTGTCAGCAGGGGCGTCACTAGGTGGTTTTGTTCGGGGCACAGAGCCGACAAGCTGTTCCACTGTCTGTGCGTCCCCTGGACGCTCATACAATTCAGAGCAGCAGCAGCTATGTGTAGGCAGCGAGGGGGAGGGCGACTGCCCGGGATGACAGGAGCTCAGGAAGGAGGAGGGGGCGCCGCCTGCTCACACTGTGAAGGGAGTCAGGAAGCAGCGCGCTGTCCAGCCGTGAGAGGTCTTCACCCCCTGCTGTGCTCCTATCTCGGGACCAGACCAGCAAGAAGTGAGTGAGGAGCCTCAGTGCCGAACAATAATTTTAAGTAGTGTAATAAGGGGGAGACAAAATAATGTCCATGAATGTGAACTGTACTGAATGTATGTGTATGTAAATGTGTATGTATGTGTTTGTATAGATGTCTGTGTGTATGTATAAATGTGTATACGTGTGTGTATGCACTGTATGTGTGTGTATGCACTGTATGTGTGTGTATGTATGCCCTGTATGTGTGTATATTTGTGTATACACACACATATACACAATATCACCTCATTCACATCACTAAAACATAATCCTGCCTGTGTGTCTGTTAGGCTATGTTCACACGGTATATTGTGACGTGTACAGAACGTGCTGCAATACACTGTGTGCTTCAGGAGCTCACGCTGATCAACACGTCTTCTCGAAGCACGGGGATGGGGGGTAACAGCCTGCCAGCCCCATAGACATGCATTGACATGTCCCTTATCTCCCCGCGCATACAATACGATCGTATTGTACGCATGGGGAGAGGACGTGTAATCCATAGTTCTCTATGAGAGCTATGGATTACTGCAATTACGCCATGTGAACATACCCTTAGACATATAAACTACAACCTGATGATGAATTATATTTGAATATAATTTTTTTATATCTGTCATTAGTCAGGGTTACGTATGATTTTAGCTGCTGCAGCCAGACTAAGGCTCTGTTCACACTGCGTAAACCGCGGGGCGCATTTCATGCCGTATTTGCGCTTCAATACGCCCGACATGCGCGCCGCAATTACTGTTATTCATAGTTCTCACAGAGCTATGAATTACATCTCATCTCTCCCGTGTGTACAATACACACATATTGCACAACGGGGGAGAGAAGTGACGTCACTTACAGCACTGATAGTGGAAGTGAATGGACCGCCCCCCCCTCCCCCCGTACCTGGAAATACACGCTGAACAGTATGTACTTCCAAAACACACGGTGTACTGCCCTAAAGGTCTGTTCACACAGCGCATGGTGGCACGGACCTGTGCGCACCGCTATACGCCTGCTCTTGGAAGTACGTGCTCTCCAGCGTGTAGTTTCAGCAGCGCTCCGGCCACCTCCCATCCATCTTCACTTTCCCACTGAATGAAGCGGCAGGTCACTTATTTTTACGGGCGGGTTCTGTGTGCAGGGAAAACAGGTAATCATAGCCCTCACTGCTATGATTTTACCGTATTTGTGGGGCGCACTTTAGGTGCATTACAGCACAGCTATACCCCACAAATACGCTGTGTATGATCACACGATGTAATGTTGGTCCGTACTTTGACGGGTAATTGCACTTCAATGCACCTGAAGTACGGGCCGACATTATGGTAACTCATAGCTGTCACTGAGAGCAACGATTACCTGTTCTGGGGAGAATAAATATTAGTGGGAGCTTCAGAGGAACGCACTGGCCACAGTTTTTTCTCTGTAAAAACACATGCCGCGGTTCATGGGGCGTAAAAAACACTGTGTGAAACCCGCCCTTCTGAGCAAAACACAACACAGGGCCCGGGCCCCGAATGTTTTGGGAACCTAGCAACGCCCCTGGATGTCAGAAACGCTCGGTAGAGGCACCTTGGCGGGATCCATGGCCGAATCGAACAGATGTGGTAGTGGATCCTCTGGACCACCACAAGTGGTGGTGTAAGCCACGCCAGGGAGCAGGGTCTAAGTAGGTCAGATTTTCACCAGAGCCCACCGCAAAGCGGGATGGACTTGCTGCGGCGGATTGCTACCAGGTCGCTACCCCTGACATGACTTGCTTGTGGTGGCAGCTGAGGTGTTGCGTGGTACAGAATTGTGAAGCAGGCTCATAGTCGGGGACAGGCAGAAGGTCAGGACAGGCGGCAATGGTTCGTGGTCAAGGGACATAGGCAGAAGGTACGGAACACAGTAGACAAACAAGATACTCAGGAATGCTTCCTCTCAAGGCACAGGGCACAATCGATACGGCAAGGTGCTAAGGAATGGGCAGGGCTTGAATAGGGTCAGCGCTCGGTGAGACCAATTACCGGCGCGCTGTTCCTTTAAATTTTCCTGTAGTGCCGCGCACGCGCACTAGGGGGGGGGAGCGAGCACCCGGTCGGCAGCAGGAGCGCGCGCCGGGATGGAAACAGTAGCAGTAGTCGCAGGGACACCCGTAACAGTGAGGAAGAGTCTGAGGTTGTTTAAGAGTCACTGTTCTTTATTTGCTGTTCTTTCTGGTACATAGTTGGGTGTCAAGAATGGTGGATGTTCATATGCCCTTATAAATAATAAGGAAAGGAGTTGTCATAATTATATAGGACCTTTGAATTAACAATTGTCTATGTTGGAGCTAACTTGAAATTTCAGAAATCAAGGTTGGGGTGAGTAGACCATAGGATAAACATATGCCTATCAGACTTTATTTTTAAAGACAAAAGATCAACTCGAGATCAAATAAGATTTGAGAGTTTTGAACACATTTGCACGGTTGAGCTGGCCCCCAAGAGGAAAAGAGGAGCCTTTGGTGATCTCAAGCTCTGACACAATAACATATCCCTAATATATCAAGGTCCAAAGGTCTAGCAAAAGACAACCGCATATGTAGCTGACTTTAGATCCAATCATCAGATATCCTATTCAACCCTGCATGTGCAAAGATTACATTAAGGTGGACATCTTGTATAGATGGAAGGTGGGCCCTCAATGTTTTCTGGTGGGCCCAAGGAACTTCAATCTGAAACTACCTGTATAGTTCATATATAAATAATTATGGTGCAATGTTTCCTGTTGTCAGCAGTGCTTTCTGCTAATAAAGAATTAGGGGCTACAAAGAATTCAACAGACAAAATTTATCACAAATTTCTGGAAAAAAAAAATTGCACACAGCACAGCTTTAATTTTTCAGAGAGTTGGCTATGAACGAAAGTTGGCTCTCTAATAAAAAGTCAGGTACGATTTATTACAGTCCCTGTCTTCTCAATCAATGTATATACTGCACTCAACAACCATTGTATACACGAACAAGCAGAGAGACTCCTGTTCGTGGTGCTGGCGGTCACGTAGCTGCAAGAGCTACTGGGTCTTACCAGAGCCAGATCAGCTCTTCAGTCAGTTCAGAGGATATATTTCCTCTGGATTTCAGCTGTAACTGGGACTTATATACCAGCCCCCGTTACAGGAAAAAATCACACAAAAAAAGGTTTTGTAAAAATGACCCACAAAGATGTTTTTCTGAACCTATGGGGGCACAATTTGTAAAATGCAATAAAAACATATACACACATTTTTTTAATTGTCTTTAAATTAATATTAACAGCTCAAACTACAATTTTTTTAGCTCTGCCCCTGACAATCCTAAAACCTTATGTCACTTATATATACAGCTGAAAAGAGAAGTTTACATGCAATATACAAAAAGACACCTATTCATGTTTTTCTCACTATCTGACATGACCGTTTTAGGTCAAATAGGAACCAAAATTATTTATATTTGCCAAATGCCAGAATAATAAGAGAATTTTTAAGGCATTTTTATTACTTTATGCAAAGTCAAAAGTTTACATACATTTAAATAATATTTGTTAGCATTGCCCTTAAACTATATGACTTGGGTCAAATAGTTTTGATATCCTTCCACAAGCTTCTCACAATAGTTGGTAGGAATTTTGGCCCATTACTACTGACAGAACTGGTGTAACTGAGCCATGTTTGTAGGTCATCTTGCTCACACGTGCCTTTTCAGCTTTGCCCATACATTTTCAATAAGATTGAGATCAGAGCTTTGTAATGGTCACTCCAAAACATTGACTTGTTTATCCTTAAGCCACTTTGTAACCAGTTTGGCAGTATGGTTCGACTCATTGGCCATTTTGAAAACCAATTTCCGCCCAAACTTTAACTTCCTGGGTTATATCTTGAGATTTTGCTTCAGTATTGCCATAGAAACTTCTTTCCTCAAGATACCATCTATTTTGTGAAGTGCACCAGTCCCTCCTGCAGCAAAACAACTCCACAACATGATGCTGCCACCCCATGTTTCACGGTTGGGATGGTGTTCTTAGGCTTTCCAGCTTCTCTATTTTTCCTCCAAACATAATGATGGTCATTATGGCCAAACAGTTCAATCTAGGTCTTTGATCCTGTGTGCATTTGTACACATTAATCTGTTTTTATATGTTTCTTTTGGAATAATGGCTTTTTCCTGGCAAAGTGGCCTTTCAGCCCATGTTGATAGAGTTTTTGTTTCAATGTGGATAATGACACAATCTTACCAGCTTCCACCAGCATCTTCACAAGGTCTTTTGCTTTTATTCTTGGATTGATATGCACATGTCGGACCAAAGCACGTTCATCTCTGAGACACAGAACCTGTCTCCTTCCTGAGTGGTATGATGGCTGCACATTCCCATCTTGTCTGTAATTGCATATAATTGTTTGTACAGATGAACGAGGCACCTTCAGGTATCTGGAAATTGCACCCAAGGATGATCAAGACTCGTGAATGTCCACAATTCTCTTCCTGATATCTTGGCTGATTTCTTTAGACTTTCCCATGATGTTACACACAGAAGCAGTGTGTTTCTTGTGTGCTTTAAAAAATACACAGCTGTGTTAATAATTAACTCAGATGTTGCCAATAAGCCTATCAGACCTATCCAAAGACATAACATCATATGGGCTGTCCCAAATTGTTTAAAGGCATATTAATCCTAGTTTTCTCTTTCAAATGTGTTTATTGACAATTCAAGACCATATCATTAATTAACAGTGTTTCACAAGACATTAATTTGTGGTTACAAATATTGGTGATTTAACATTTGGTAGCCTGTGAAGTGCCTTCTTTTTCCTTTTTTCTTTAAACAAACAATTAACAAAAATGCTAAATAAAATTAGAACAACAATAAAGCCTATAAGACCATCTCGTTAATACAAGCGTCTTGCGTCTTCTTTTCCAGCTCATTACGTAGTTGACAAATGTAGTCAAGCTCCTTTCTTTCTTGCTGATGAGTTATGTCAGTTGGCAACTAACATTCAAGGTTTATGTGTAAGGGGTCCACATTTGGAAAATGCCTAGTATTCCATTCCCAGTAATCCTAGTGTAGGTAAACTTTTGACTTTGCAGAAAATAATAAAAATGACATCAAAATATCTCTCTCATTATTCTGAATTTGACAAATATGGTTTTGGTAATCCTAACTGACCTAAAACAGGTAAGGTTTAATTCTGATTTCATTTCAGATAGTGAGAAAAACATGCATATGTGTCTTTTTATATAGTGTATGTAAACTTCTGGTTTCAACTGTAAATGTCCATGACCAGAAAACTGACATCATTACAAAACCTGTTGAAGTGCCATTTTTGCTATTAAAAATAAATACAAAAGTGAAAATATACGTTTTTATACCATTTACCCTTATGTTATTATATTAAAAAAAATCTAATGTAAAAGTGACAAAAAATAAAGCTGAACATATCACAGAAAAAAGATGAAAGAGTTAGTAAAATACTCTTGTGAAAAAAAAGCATTATAGCCTTCACACCAACGTGTGCTACGGAAAGGGAAAATATGCCTGCTTAGGAAGGTTCTAAACGGGCAGGTTAGGAACTGGTGAACATTGTGTAGGAGGTCTTCAGAACTAGCTAGTATGGTTAAAGTTACAGTGCATACAGAAGTAGAAGTCCCATCTGAGCCCTGTTCCTTCAAGGGATCCTATACAACACAAGAATAAACCAGTATTATAAAGTGTACATGATAGGTTGGAGATCCTGTTACAGTCTTTATACTAAGGTCCTCATGCTAACTAAAATGCATGAAATATTATATTTTCTTTCTCATAATAGTCCCTCAGAGGTGCTCACAAGGTTGAGGTCATAAAGGAAAACTAAGGAAGTGGTCTATCATGGGCTTATGGCCCCTCTACATTAGGAGACAACAGTATTACAATGGTGCATACCAAGTTTCGCTTTAAATGAGAGAAGCTTCAAATTACACCTCTATATTCACATAATTATGAATCTGAAAAATGATGTCTGCTCCTACACTACAAAGAATTCAATTCTGGGAAAAATCTCTCCTTGAGGAGAGGAACCAATAAATTGGTCGGTGTGAGGGTTTACTTGCCGTTCAGACCTCACTGACTGTTTTGCATAAAGCAAAGGCTTATGGGAAAAGAGCTGAGGAGCTCCACAGCGCACTCTATTGGATGTAGTTATCTATCCTCAGTTCACATGTAGCTTGCAGAAGCATAGCATTGTGAAAGGGATTTGAGCAAAATCAGTTAAGTTCATCTACAGACAGCTGTTTCGGGGTATTTACCCCTCGTCAGTGCAGTGTAGAACTTACTGGTTGGCTGGGTGAGAGGCAAGATTGGCTTCGAGTGGCTAAAGAATTATATAGGCACTTATCTGTTTATAGATGTACTGTCTTGGTGGCAGTATTATCCACTTTTTCTGTAAACCACCACATATTTATGAAACATGACTGGACCAGTGTGTAAACCAAGCACTTCTCACTCTGTCTCACCCACACACCCTAATAGATTGTAAGCTCTTGTGAGCAGGGTCCTCACACCCTGTCTGACCTGTTTGTAGCTTTATACTGTGTAATGTTTGTTTTATTGTCAGTACTTATACTCACTACATTGTAAAGTGCTGAAGAATGTGTTGGAACTATATGAATATAGATTATTATTACTATTCTTTAGATACATACGATCTATCTGATTAACTATTGGCTTTATAAAACTAGATAAAAAGATCAAAATGAAAGCTTTGACATTGCCATAAAAGTACAAATGTCAACACTTGTCCTCATGCAGAAAATGAATCAGTGACATTGGACAGCGTATTCTTCTCATGGTTCATTCATGCATTCCTCTTGTCCTCATTGTTAGTTGGCAGGTCACAATGATTCCTGTGGCATATTTAGTGAAGTTCCAGATTTCACTTTTTGCTTTTGATTCCCCTCTCGTCCTGCCTTCTGCTCTGTATAGCGTATGCTGCCAAGCCAGCAGCTGTCATATGCCAGGTCCTATGAACAAGGTATCCAGACAAGTGGCGGCACTGCTCACATATCCACACATTAAACACATGGCAGGGCCTGGGTTGCACACCCTGCATGACATATTATGCACACATAAGTCTCTACTCACTCACAGTGCCAGTTCTTTTTTCTTTCGTTTTCATCAATATATTTGTATGGTTGACAAGGTTTACAAAAATGCTTAACCAACAAAAGAGAAACCCATTTAAAAATATATCAAAATCTTTATTAATACTGCATAATCACAAAAAATTACACCACAAAAATATATACAACCAAAAAAAAAAATATATACAACAAAAGAGTATACCTCACCCAGATAAAACAATAAATGTATAAGCACGGAGGTCTAGGGTCACATCCTAAAAATGTATCAATGGCATGTAGTGAACAACCCACCTCCTAATGCATAAATAAGAACGACCCACTGGCCCTGTCCCAAAAATACCATACCAAGGAGGAGGGATCCGCAATGAAAAAATGATGATGATGCCAAAGGATTGTGACAGCTTTTGTTGTATATATATTTTTTTTGGTTGTATATATTTTGTGGTGTCATTTTTTGTGATCATGCAGTATTAATAAAGATTTTGATATATGTTTAAATGGGTTTCTCTTTTGTTGGTTAAGCTGAATGTTAGTGGGTTAACCCTTTGTTGTGCAGCTTTATCTTATTCAGTGCTTGGTATCCCGGATATATTGTTTATAGGATAGTTAAGGTTTACAAAAATGTAAACAAGCGCTTACAGTAAAATAAAAATAGTTGGCCTCATGCACATAACTATAGGAAGTATTTGTGTGGAAGGATCCATAATTCAACACCCACATCCTGTAAATGGCCCATACTATACCTCCTGAGCCTTCAATGTCATAAGAAGCCACAATAGTGTTTTTCATGAATCAATGAATCCATAAAAAAAACCTCTAATATGATGTATTGTATGACACACAATAGAGGCTATCTTCACTAGAAGCATTGCTTTGAACAGGAAAATACAGACAGAAGACCTGAACTGAAATAGACTACAGAGCTAAACTCTCTTTAAAAGTACTGTTTTAAAGTGATTGTCATCCTTTTAATCCCTTAAAGAGAACCTGTCACATAGTTTATGCCCCCCTTGCTGATGGCAGCACAAGCTAGTGTCAGACCTGCTGTTCCCAACGCTGTGCCCCTTATTCTGTAAGATGCTGAAGTTTCAGAGCATTTCATTCTCAGATCTAGCAGTTTGCAACCTGCTCTGCCAGAGAGGAGTCCACTTAATTCATAAGTAGGTGTTAGCCCCGCCCACCAATGCTAGCCCTGCCCACCTGCTGGTTATTCACAGGTTTCTACTTATTCAATGTAAAAGGTTGGATTAGTTGTGAGTGGGCGGGGCTAATGACTGCTCATGAATAAGTTGGACTCCTCTCTGGCAGAACAGGCTGGAACTACCAGATTTAAACAGCAAATGCTCTGAAACTGCTGCATCTTCAAGAATAAGGGACACAGCACTGGAAACAGCAGGTCTGACACTAGCTTGTGCAGTCCTCAGCAAGAGGGGCATAACTTGTGGGACAGGTTTCCTTTAAGCATTAGGCCTTAATGACCAGCTAAATTTTTTAGTTTTTGCCTCCCTACATTTTAAAAGTCAGAACACTTTTATTTTTTAAGTGATGTAGTTGTATGAGGACTTTTTTATGTGGGAGAAATTGTGTTTCTGGGGACATAGTTTAAGTTTGCAAATAAATTACTGCAGAATTTTTTTAAACTTTTATTGCAGCATATTAAAAAAGTGTTTTTATACATCTGCTTATTTTACACCATTCACATTTCACACTAAGTAACCTGTTGAATGAATTGTACAGGTTACTATGGTCGTGTAGATACCCAATATGTGTATTTTTTTTGTTTGTGTAGTGTATGCACAATAATATTTTATCATTTATTTTATTTTTTTCTGCACTTTTTTGTTTTTTTACCTTTCTGTTTTAATCCCATTAAGGGGCAACTAACATTTTTTTTTTACACTTAGTAATGTATTAGCATTCTCTTGTATGCAAATACATTAATTTCTGTGTCATTATGACACAGGCAGCGGTCAGGGCAGCAAACGTTTTCAAAGTATATTTTAGATGTGCACAGCCTATTACGTTTTGTAGTCTATTTGAGAGATGGCAATCTCATTGGCTTGCTGCACTCAGCCGCCTCTTTTAAACCAGTGCAGGATAATTCAATTGCAAGTTCCTATCACTCCTGGGGAAGTGGCAGTCTGAATGGACTCCTAGCAAGGTAACATGTTTTAGTGTAGGGACTCACCTTCTCTTGGAACCCCTTGACATTATGGGAGGTGAGCTTAATACAATCTTTGATCAAAAACTGTAAACTAAGAGTCCCAGGTTTTTCATATTTTCCTTAGCAGTAATGCATTTCCAATATTCCTATATACCTTGAGGTTTTACTTAGTCTTTAGTGTGCCACTGTGATTTTTATTAGATGTATTGTAACGGGTATGGTGGATTCGCTGGACCACCGCTAGCATTGGTGTAAGCCACGTCAGGGAACGGAGTCTAAGTAGCCCCCGGTTTTCACCAGAGCCCGCCGCAAAGCGGGATGGACTTGCTGCGGCGTGAGGCTACCAGGTCGTTACCCCTGACGTGACTTGCTAGCGATGGCGGCCGGGGTAGTGCGTGGTACAGAATCGTAATCCGAAGGCGTAGTCGGGGACAGGCAGAAGGTCAGGGCAGGCGGCAGAGGTTCGTGGTCAGAGACAGGCAGACGGTCAGGGCGGGCGGCAAACAGGCAAGGTCAGGAACGTAAGCAAACGGACTGGTACACGGGCGATCAGAACAGACTCTCAATACTCTCAAAACTAACTGGACGCACACCAACGAACTGGCAAGGTGTGTTGGGGGCGTGTACCTTAAATAGGACCAGCGCCCAGCAATAACCAATTACTGGGGCGCTGGCCCTTTAAATCCAGACCAGCCGTCGCGCGCGCGCCTAGGGACACGGGCACGCGCGCGGCGGCCGGAACAGACAGGGGCAGCGTTCACCGGAGCGGGGCTGGTAAGTGCCGGCGCCCGGGCCGCAGGCCGATGGGCGCGGGCAGCCATGGCACCCGCGCCGAGAGCCCGGGCAGCAGGGAGATGGGCGCGGGCAGCCGCGGCACCCGTACCAGGAGCCCTGCAGGCAGAGGGGAGACCGCGGGGCGCAGCGGTGCCCGCGGCCCCCATGACATGTATGCTATTGCCATTTCAGTGTGCACCAATGCTTACGTTTTCAAAGTATATTTTAGATGTGCACAGCCTATTACGTTTTGTAGTCTATTTGAGAGATGGCAATCTCATTGGCTTGCTGCACTCAGCCGCCTCTTTTAAACCAGTGCAGGATAATTCAATTGCAAGTTCCTATCACTCCTGGGGAAGTGGCAGTCTGAATGGACTCCTAGCAAGGTAACATGTTTTAGTGTAGGGACTCACCTGCTCTGGGAACCCCTTGACGTTTTGGGAGGTGAGCTTAATACAATCTTTGATCAAAAACTGTAAACTAAGAGTCCCAGGTTTTTCATATTTTCCTTAGCAGTAATGCATTTCCAATATTCCTATATACCTTGAGGTTTTACTTAGTCTTTAGTGTGCCACTGTGATTTGTATTAGATGTATGCTATTGCCTTTTCAGTGTGCACCTATGCTTACGTTTTCAAAGTATATTTTAGATGTGCACAGCCTATTACGTGTTGTTGCTATACTGATAGCCCTGTGGCTACTCTAGGTCCGCAAGGCTGACTGTACAGACATTTCGTGGGCTCCATCAGGTTACCGGGAGTCCTGATGACCCAATGGAGCAGGGGAATCTTCTTTGATTATGCCACAATCAAAAGAACCTGAGGCTTCCTTTGGATCCCAGCATTAAAAGTGACCTTTCCTAGTGTAGTTGCAGTGCTGGGAGCCGCAAACTCCCTCCGTCTGCAATGATATCCTTTATAGTGGTGGGAACTGAAATTGTTATAAGAGTTCGAAATATATTAACATGAGCTAAATGATACAACTATAGCTATCTGCAGCCACCACTAGAGGGAGCAAAGGAGCTTACTGCATACTATAACGTTTTTTTTTTGTTTTTTATAAAAAAGTAAAACTTAATGAGACGTAGTTGTAAGAGGACTTGTTTATGTGGGAGAAATTTTATTTCTGGGGACATAGTTTAAAGGAGTTTTATCGTTTGAGCTGTTCATGCTGTTCTGCTAATTCTCTGAGATTGAGTTTGAAATACAGGGGCGGGTCTCTCCTGTCAGCAGGCGTGTCTCTCCTCTCAGCAGGCGTGTCTCTGCTCCCAGGAGGCGTGTCTCTGCTCACTGAAGACCTGTGACATCATCATTCTGGGTTAGGCAGTAGAAGCAGAAGGTTGTCTGGACATAACAGCTCTGTAGCTCCTGCATGCTTATGTCTGCAGCCTTCAGGCTCCACAAGCTTCAGCAAGCAGCTGTTATATCTCTTAGTTTACACACAAATTACACTGAAAGCCAGCAGCTGTTACTTCTAGTGGTGTTCACCCAAATTGTACTGACAACAGGCAGAGATCTTTACTCCACTACAAATGTCAGCTTCAAGTAAAGATCTCTGCTTGCTGTCAGTGACATGTGAGTGAAAACAATGGGGAGGAGAAGCAATCAGCTTTGAGAGAAGACCCTGCTCAACCTGTAACTAACTTGGGCTCGTGGTGCAGTGGTAGAGTTTTAGCTTTACAAGGAAGGGGTTTGGAGTTCTAGTCCCTCACAGAGTATTTTTTTTCCCACCCTAAATTCTACATATATGTATAGAGATCTAAAATATATATGTCAATCTCTATAATGATATATATACACATACATAGCTCCCCTATATCATGTCTCATCCCCCAGAGCATATGCATTGTATCACATATGTTGGAAGTGCTTGGTGTGACTGTGAGGATGGGAGACTATATAGGGGAGCTTTGTGTGTGTATATAAATACAATTATAGATGTCTACACATATATTTTCATATCTTTACATATGTGTAAAATTTATAAAAGAAAATAAAAAAAACTACTGATGGGGCTTGAACTCCCAACCTCTCTCTTGCAGAGCGGATCAGCGACGCACTAGACTACACAGATAGCTTGTATAAACACTGTGTTGAATCTGTATGTTATACACTACAGATGATGACGTCATAAGGAGGCGGGGCTTGCATTAGATCTGAGGAACAGAATGCCCTCTTTTTAAAGTTGCAGCTTAAGGACTGGACCTGTGAGGAGGTGAATCAACCTCTTGGCAAAAGCCCCTTAAACAGCCAGTCATTGCCCAGATCATCCCCCTAGAGCTGGGAGATGTATATAGAGACAGCAGACCTTGGTTTCACTATCGATTTTTACAGCTCAGAGGGGAGTAAACACAGAGTATGCAGGCTGCCAATCACAGCGCAGGGGGCGTGGCCGGGGCGTTTCCTGTTTAGGGGCGTATCCCAACAGGCTGAATGAAATGTCAGCCACCCAATCACATTGCAGGGGGCGTGTCTAGGGGGTGGGATCCGTCCAAGGGGCGTGGCTGACCAGCAACAGCAGAAATAGAACACAGATTTACAGAAAAGCTCATATCTGCTAAACCAAGTGACTGAAGTAATGCAACCCAATTACAAAAGTGCTTATTTTTACTGTCCCCATAATCTGAGACATGATCTTTGTAACGACAAAACCCCTTTAAGTTTGCAAATAAATTACTGCAGAATTTTTTAAAACATTTTTTGCAGCATGAGTATTAAAAAAGTGTTTTTCTACAGTTGCTTATTTTACAACATTCACATTTCACACTAAGTAACCTGTTGAATGAATTGCACAGGTTACTACGGTCGTGTAAATATCCAAATGATAAAACTATAGCTATCTGCAGCCACCACTAGAGGGAGCAAAGGAGTTTACTGCATACTGTAAAGTTTTTTTGTTTTTTTTTTAAAGTAAAACTTAATGAGAACTATAAAAATATCACCAGAATTGTAAGGACCTGCAGAATACAAAAATACAGATGAACTTCATGAAAATAAACCCAAAGCAAAAATAATGTGCTTTCCCAGTATAATTACATGGTACATTTTGTCCCGCAACCAAAAACAATACACCCTCAAACTTCTATGTTGCTAGAGAAATGTAAAAGTTATGGCTTATGGCAGGGCGTCAACTAAATTTACTGCGGTGGAAAGTGGTTAAGAAATTAATCTTGCAGATTTATAAACCTATTTCAAATAAAAAAAATGATATTTGAGTGTAGGCATCTCACGTCTCAGTGTATTGTTTGTTAATTTTTTTTATGTTTAGAATCAAAAGGCAAAATGAAATGCAGAATATTTACAAAATAAAACAAAGACCAAAGTTAATTACTGTAAACTTGATAGAAAAACCCATTTTGCATTAAAAATATCTCATTTAAGTAATTCCTTTCCTAAAGCTTTGAATTTCACTGCATCCTTTAGATCTTCAGGCCAGAAATATTGATTTAATAAGTCGTTTTTGTTTACAAGACAAATGCTGAATCCAGGATTAGCTCTTTGTCCTCAATCTTTTTCTGCAGCCACTTATTTATTTGTTTAGAACATTCCAAGATTTGTCAGAAATTTTTTATTTATAAGAGGCAGATATTCATTTGATGTCACATTTTGTAAATGCATTTACCATTTGTATTCTTCCCCTAGATTTTTATCTTAAAACAGGATGACAACTCCTGCAGAGAGGACTTTTGTTTGCTGGAAACCTTTCCCATTTTTGCGAAATACATTGAGTGAACATGCATGGTGCAATTTGGAGATCTTCATGCTTGTGCTCATGAAGAACAGAAAAACAAAACTATTGTTTCTAATTAAGAAAAATATGTTCCATAAATTGAGCAATTAGATGTTTTTAAAACATTTTATTACATGATGATGGGATTGCAATGAACTGTAAATTCACAAATGATCTGTGAAAAACTGAGCTGATTTTAGAGAAAGTTATTTTTTATTACATGTTCGTTTCAGTACAGAAAGTGAAAGAATTGTTAGGGCTTGTCCCTACGGCATGGGTTTGCAGCCGGTTTTTCAGCTGGTTTTCGGTTTTTTACATGGACGGAAAACCTATGCGCAGCAGTCCCCACTGCACGGGTTTTCCGTCCAGCATTCTTTTAGACCACTGGCAGTCCGAAAAACATTGATCATGTTCATTTTTCCGTCCGGTTTTCAGACGGAATATTAACATATCAATGGGAGGAAGGAGGGCTTTTCTCCACTAATCGCAGGGAAAAGCCGTCCCCCTGCAGCTGTGTGCACGACCCAAAAACAGTGTCAACACCGATTGGATAAACTGACCGTTTTTTGTCCTGTGCCGTGGGGATGTGGCCTTACTATTGTATTTTTCACTTTTTGTTATGATTGTATAGGATTTGTCAATGCGATGTTTGATCATTAGTGCGAAAACCTGACTGGCTGAAGCATGCTGATTATTAAACAAAAAGAATTTCAATGCCACCTTAGGCCTTAGATGTTACATTTAGTACAGACAGAAATATTGGCAAACATTTATTAAGTGATTGATACTACAGTCTAAACAAAACAAAGATTGTTGGAGAACATTGCACTAAATTCATTAAAAGTTGCATGCCTCCAAATAAATTTAGTTCACTCTGGAAAGTCTAAAGTCAGGACATCTCTTTCTGCTTTTCACTTACTCAAAATGTACCAATCTGTAAAAAAAAATTACAAAATTTACAAAATCTGGACAGAACAAAGGAGACAGATTTACAGCTTTGATGAGAGTCTTACCAACGCAAGACTATGGAAAGGAGGGGGGACGGGAGAAAAATGAGTTAATTATTGTCTCACTCCAGTATCTTCTCTTCTCTGTATGGTGGGCATCATAGCATCCTGCTTCTAATTCCTCCAACCCTTTCTTTCTCCACAGACATCTATGGACAAATGTAACTTAAACCTTCAATGAGGCTGGAAGTCTTTTTCCTTTCCATTGAATTTATTAGTTATTTCTTGGTAAATGAACAGTTAAGGAGATGACAGTAAAATGTAGAGAAAGCATTTCTTTTTAAATAAAGTATATTAGAGGGGTTTTGCCACGGAGTAAAATTGACGTGGGAAACTTGCAAACTGAATAATAAACATTTTCACCATTCATCATTATTAAAAATTCTGCACCGTTTTTGTCTTAGCTGCTCCTTTAGTGATCCATTGTTTACAGCTCGTCTCCAGGGGATACAACCAGGTCTGAGAGCTCCTCAGTCCTGGTCGCACATGCTCAGACATCACCTCTCCTCTCAGGCAGCTACTGAGTGTTCAAACCCCAGGTGCTGTCACTCTACTCCTGTCCTCTGTTCTCCTGAGTAATTAGACAAACAGTGCAAATAAACAAAAGGAAACCTCAATGAGGTCTGTGCATTAAAAAGAGAAAAAAAAAACACAGGTTTGGTTCCTGAAGGGAATTGAACCTAGGACCCTTGTGCTGTGAGGCAAAAACTTTACCTCTCAGCTACTCATAGGTTTATACATAAACAGACCTTTCTTTCACTAGAGAGAGAAAAACGGGTCACATGATATGCAATTCAAACAAATCACAGACACCCCCTTCTGAGCACACAGAGCTGAAGAGCTGGATGCAGGAGGTATGAAATAAGATTGTGGCAAAACCATTTTAAGGGAGACATGTATGATCGGGTTTTTCACCATTTTCTGGCATAAAATGCACCAAGTGAGCCGGCTGCGATGTCTAAAGTGCCTAATGAATGTGTTAGATGCATTGTTCATAAGACTAGACACTTTTTAATGCACCTAAAATATGGGGGCGTTCTGGGTGTGTGGCGCACCACACTTGGAATATTAGACACATATGAATGTGGTTCGGCAAAACTAGGTGCATTACTGCTCGAACAAGCAGACCTACTGGTAATTTAATGTGGTCTTCCTGAGCCTGAGGCATTGAAGTGGAGCTAGATTTGCTGTTAGGAAAAAAAAATGTCAATATTTCTCAACTTACACCAGTACATTAAAGGGGTTTTGCCACGATGTAATGTTGACGTGGGATCCTCCAAAATGGGTTTTTAATCACTTTTCTAAATATATGTGATTACAAAAAGTGCAGCCTGAGAGAGCTACAGGCTGCCTTACCTGCCCTTAGTTACTTAAAAGCTTCTACTAGATAGGACCTGACAAGAGCTGCTGGCCGGGCTTGCGCAGAGAACACTTCTTATCTGATAAGACTGAGCTGCAGAAGTTTTCAAGGCACCGGGTAGCAATATGTTTTCTTTTGTATACAGAATAAACTAGTTGTAGTGTGATTATCTGCGTAGATTCCCGCTTTATCTAATGACAGATTACATGAAGAAGCTTTCAAGCTGCTGTGGAGAAAGCTGTTTTCTTTTGTATACAGAGTCCACTAGTTGTAGTTTGATTATTTCAGTGAACATTTCATACGATCCTTTATGCAGCTCTGTGCTCTGGCAGTCTGTCTCTCTCTCTCTCAGCTCCGTGGCTTGTTTACATTAGCTTCTTAGCAGATAAGGCACCTCCTGGCAAAACCCCTTTAATAAAAAGTAATTTCTGATAATTATCAAACTATATAAAATAAAAACATTTAAATTTAATAAAAAATGTTATCATAGAAAGTGAATATAAAAATATATAATGTCCCAAAAATATAAAAATATCTCCTATAAAATGTATTTAAAATTAATAAAATCTTAAACTAATTTTACATTAAACAAGCCACTGATGATGCTGTTCAGATTTTAATATTTTTTTTTTCTACATTAAATATGAAATTTATTTTTCCTGCTCTTACCCTTTATTCTACATACAGCAAGAGCCAGCACAGCACAGGTCTTGCTGGGACCTGTGGTCCACCAAGCAGGATCAGTACCATAGTTTCTATTCACTGACATGCTATTTTAAGGACTTTTCTTTTATTTCCAGCCTATCTATATCCTTTACTGTATGTTCACACGGTGTATTGGGGGCGCGTACTGCATCGGCCGGCCCCTTTCACACGCATTGTCAGCGGCGCGTAAGCGCCGCGAACAATTGACATGTCACTTCTTTCCCCCTGCATAATTCATAGTTCTCTATGAGAGCTATGAATTACTGTAATTACGCAGATATGCAAATACGCGGTGAAACGCGCGCCACAATTACGCCGTGTCAACATACCTTTATACATATTTGCCGCATTACTAATGCGCCTAAGTTCTGTAATGCACCAAACACACAGACAAGGTGCATTGAACTTTAGATGTCATTTATAATCACTTAAAAAACACTTTCAAACATTCAGGCGCATTTGACACTGAAAAATAGATGCGAAAATGCACTTTGATCCATCTAGTTCCATACATGTTTCCCTAAGTGTTTCTTATCTTGGCTTATACTATTAATTTATGGATAGTGTTTTTTAGATGAACACCTTAAGGATACAGAATGATATTTATTTATTCATACATTTGCAGAGCCGTAATATTATTATTTATACAAAAATTTAGACATGCGATTTTTGTTTGGATTTATATCTTTAATGGCACCATTTTGGGTACAAATAATGTATTATTGAGCAAATGGATAAAAGCAGTAATTGCACTATTTGCATGTTTTGTTTTTATGAGAATGACATTAACTTTATTATTATAAGGATTACAAAAACTTCAAATTTGTACTTTCTTACTAATTTTAGTTTTGCTATTCTTGCACAATAAAAACACATTTTTCAAATCATTTGTTTATGTGTCACCAAATTCTGTGATCTACAACTTTTTATTCCCTGTCAACAATGCTGTGTAAGGACTTTTTTGAGATGCATATAACTTTTCTTTTTTTTTTATTTTTTTTACTGCCATTCAACTTAAAGGTTGGAAAACAATACATTTTATGATTTGGGAGACTGCAGATCCAGCTACACCAATTATGTGTACTTTTTTAGTATCTTTTTTAAATAAAAAAGTTTTTGTATTTATTTAATCGTTAAGGTTTTTATGGCATTTTCAAAATTATATTCACAATACAAGGTGAATGTGGCACACATTTTAAAATAACATAACATAACAAGCCATGTTGTACAAGGTAGAAGCAAAAGCATTGTACGCATTAGGGTATAAACAGATACTGAAAAATAACCCACGAAAGGATAATAAACAGTTTCACTTAAATTGATATTGAAGCCCTCTGTCAAGAAAGGGCTGGTGACTTTCATGTCTGGCTATATGACTTGTAGCATGAGAAGTTTGCATAACGTTCGGTGTGAAGGGACTCATGTGTATATATATCCATCAATTCAACTTAAACCAAGATCAATTTAGGGAGCCACCCATGTAGCTAAAGAGCAGCAGCACATTGCTCACACAAATTTGTTTTTATTATCGTTTATTTTTCAAATTCTATACACTTTTGTGAAAATTTCTGCAAAAATTATATCCCCAATTCAAGGTGAAGTGGACACATTTTAAATACATACATTAACAAGCCATGTTGTACAAGGTAGAAGCAAAAGCATTGTACGCATTAGGGTATAAACAGGATATCTGAAGAAATAACCACAGCGAAAGGATTAATAAACTAGTTTCACTGTGAAATTGGATATTGAGAGCCCTTCTGTCAATAAGAGGTCTGGTGACTTTCAATGTCTGGCTATAGTGGATCTTGTAGCAATGAGAATGTTTTGCATAACGTTTCGGTGTGAAGGGGGAGCTCATGTATATATATGCAGAGCCACATTGTCTCCGACACAAATTTTTTGTTTTTATTATCGTTTTATGTTTTAAAAATTCTAGACAACAGCACAGATTTTCTTTTAAGGTCTACACAGCGATTTTTTTTCAAACTTAGAAATATAAGGTGTCCCGTGAAAATAAGACCTAGCGGTGGTCATTGCTACAGATCCTCCCACGCCATACATTAGCAGATCATTTAGATAGGTCTTATCTTGTGTGGGAGGCTACCTGGACATGAGAAGCTCATTTATGGAAAGTGCTGTTGCTAGACATGAGAGATTGGGGCCAATAATGCTAAAAGAAATGGAGTCACAAGAAATTCACCAAGAAATTGTGGGGTTGGAGAGTGATGATGATGTTCCAGAAGATGAGGACATGACGGTCTTTGAATAAACGTTGCTTTTTGTTCATAAATACAAGGATTGGTAAATGTGCCATAGATTGTTGTACATGGAAATAGTCACAAATTCTTGATGGAATTCAGAGTTTGGCTGCTTATGCTGATGTTTGTGATGAAATCACTACAATATATAAATAAATGTGGATTTTTTGTTCAACAATAAACGTGAATTCTTGTTCATTGCAAAATAATACAGACCTAGAGTGTCTTTAGGAGTAAAATTATATAAGATATTTATTTTCGGGGAAACAGGGTATAAGGGTATAAAATGGACCCAAATACACATCCAAAAGCGTATGTTCACATAGACCCAACACGCCGTGTGAACATATCCTTAGAATAGCATGTCAGTGAATAGTTACTATGGTAGTAGTCTTGCATGTTGCACCACATGTCTCAGCAAGACCTGTGGTGTGTCGGCAACGCTGTATTTCAAATACATGTTTGAGGCACTACTAATGCATGTTTGGAGTATTATAATGCGCCAAAGTTCCGTGGCGTGCCAAATGCACATGCGAGGCGCTTCGAACATTAGGCATCATATATCCAAGCGCATGTTTCCCTGGATAAAAGACGGGCCACGTTTCATACATGTCGTCCATAGTGTTCAATACAAAGTGTTCTCGTTCTCTCACAGCGATGGACAACAGTAGCCAGTTAGTCCACTGCAGGAGCCAACTTGACTTTTCTTTTTGTAATTGAACAATAAGAACTAAATTATACAATAGGAAAAAACAACCCAAAATCTAAAACATCAACAGCAACTTTGTAAGTGCTTAAATTACATGGTCCAGAACTAACTATGACTGTAGGGCTCCATTTAGTAAACAGGACTGCTTAAACCAGGATGTCTCCGTCCGACTCAGTAATTATGGCCCCAATGAGTAACACCCATAAGAGGTTGAGGTGGTGTTTAGTTATTAGAGGTGCCGCGGTCTGTGTTTATTACACACTTACAGTAGACACAACCCAAACAAAAGTGGCAAGAAGGCTCATTTCTCTTCCTGCAGAAGCCAGACATATACTCTGCATTACACGTTGCTCCACAAATTCTTATATGCAATTCACGTATTGGATTATACACCTAACCAAGCAAACCACACATACAAGTACTATGTACTACTAATGCAAGAGCCCATTGTGCCCGCTGTCATGCGTATTAACGGTAATGTGTCTGTCCTATTGACTCCTATGGGAAGGAAGAAAGTAACTCCATGCCAGGGAGAGTGCAATGCTTATGTGTGCACAAGGAGTCTTTTACCCTTTGCCACTTATGATTATTTCACATAACTCATGTTTAAAGAATAACCATAATGCTAAATATCTGAACTCATAGATAGGCCCGTCCACAGTTATGTCTCACACATATGTGTAAATGAGTACAGTTGTGGTTTGATTAGAAACCAGGTTTTGCCAAAAGATAGCATAAAAGAGCTTCCCCGCTGGCCTGGAAAAAGACCCTAAGGGGGACATGTTTGAACCTGGCGCTTCCTTGCCAGTTCTACCTTTGTCTTTAATACTGTAAGATACAACAGTCTGTATGAAAGTGTCTCACAGCGCTTTATACATGTGTCTCGTTCTACACCAAAGGTAGCCTCAGCCATGGCACTCTGAAACTGGTATGGATTTCTACGACAGTTTGACGTCAAACACGACACGGCCCTACATCTTTGGCGCATTCAACACTGTTGTGTCTGGTCCGGATTGCACCAAGTTTTACATCAAGTACTACGTTTCATACACCGCAGTTTGGCTCACAGTACCCCAAAAAAAGTCCCAACTCTAAGAGGCTGCTTTTTAGTAGTGTACCTCTTGGTGAGAAATCATTGACTGCTAGACATGCCTGTATTATGTACACAAATTGTGAGAGGAGGGACCACATTGGGTAGAAAGAAGCAGGATGGTCGTTTTGATCATTGGCCCCCATCTATGCCATTCTAACCAAACTGTTTTGGGAGCAGTGGTTACTGGTAGCATACACACAGCAAACAGGCTCCAGATGACCCAGACAGGTCACCAGTAGAGAGGATCATTTATTCCACCAAAGAGCACAAGCAGCTCCCACGGTTTCTTTGTCCACCATCCAGATTTCAGCAGAACCATCATTACACACCCCTATCTCTGCCAAGACCATTTCCAGGTACTTAGCAGGAGGGAATTTGGGGTCACAGCACCCATTAAGTGTTCTGTCATTGACAGACAGCCACCATCTCTTTGCCTGCTATGGATTGGAACCATATTATTATTAGCAACAAATCCAGGTGTTGTTTGTGTCTGACGATGGCTTGCATCTATCAAAAATAGTACCAATAAGATGTACACTTAAACCTGCAAACAATGCACCACACAGGTCCAGAGGTGGAAGTACAAAAAAGTTATTGGTCACAAAAAAAGAAACTGCAGCGCAAATTTATGAAATAAAGAATGTTTGGTTTTTTTACGGTACTAAGACAGAACGAAAACCTACATATTTGGTGTTAGTGAAATCAATTCAACCAGCAGAATGCAGACAACACCTTATTTATACCAAAGGAAATGTTCACACGGCTTATTGCCGACGTAATTGCGGGAACGGATTTCTCCCCGCAATTACGCCGGCTGCCGTGCAGCGGGGCGGGGGTTCTGTCAGCTCGCCGGCCCCATATACATTCATTGTTCACGGCGCGTACACGCCGTAAATAATTGACATGTCACTTTCACCCCGCTCGGCAGATTCGCCGAGCGGAGAGAGGAGACGTAATCCATAGTTCTCTATGAGAACTGTGGATTACCGTAATGCCTGGGACTGATTTCAGCCATATTGAAGTGCAAATACAGCACTCAATACGGCTGAAATTAGTCCCAAAATAAGCCGTATGAACGAGCCCAAACAGTGAATGCCGTAAAAGGTTTTTGCGGTTTCCCTGTATATTCTATGGTGCAGTCAATGACACCATTAGAAACCACATCTTGTCCTGCAAAATAAAAGCCATCCTATGTCTATGTAGATAGAAAAAGAAAATATTATGGCTCTTGGAAGGTGGGGAGGAAAAAAATGAAGAGCCATATTATCGTGACCGGCTGTCAGAAAGCGGTTACCGTATATATTCGAGTATAAGCCGAGTTTTTCAGCACAAAAAATGTGCTGAAAAATGCGACCTCGGCTTATACTCGAGTCACTGTCGGCGCTCAGGCACTGCGATGGCCCGAGTGCCGACAGGGACACTTCAGTTATATGCGGCTTCTCAGGGAGTGCATATAACTGAAGGCCGAGTGAGCGCACAGTGTCCGGATGCTGCTGTGGTCCGGGCACTGTCAGCGATCTCCTCCCCTGTGTGCGACTCCTCCGAGGCAAGGGGAAGGGATACCCGCGGGGGGGAGAGCGAGCGCTCCCTGAGTTTCCGGCACAGGCAGCGGTTCATCACGCTGCGTGCGCGGCCTGATGACATCACCCCCTGGCGGCAAGAGGAAAGGGGAAACGCACGGAGGGCCCAAAAGCGAGGGGGCGGAGCGGGGGGGGGAATGGAGCACGGGAGCCAGGTAAGTGGGTTTTTTTTTTTAAAACCCTACCTAGCCTGCCTATCCTTCCTATACCCCCATACTTCCTTAGCCGCCCATCCTGCCTATAGCCTGCCCATACCCGCCTATCGCCCCTTTCCCATCCTTAGGGGGGCCCATAGCCTGCCCCTATTGCCTATTGCCCCCTATCCCGCTAGGGGCCTATACCCCCCATACCTGCCCATAGCCTGCCCCTACCTGCCTAGCCCGCTAAATTTTAGGGGACCTAACTCCCAAGCCGCCTAGGGGGGCCTATTCCAGCCTAAAACCTATACCTGCCTTGAGGACCTTTACCTGTCTTAACCTTATGGGGCAATTACCCGCCTAAGCCTGCCTGGGGACATATAGCTGCCTAACCGCCTATGAGGGACATTAAACTGCCTTTTAAAATCCTAGGGGAACAAAACTGCCCAACCAGCCTATACGCCTAGGGGACATTAAACTGCCTATACTTGCCTTGGGGGGCATTAAAATGCCCATGGGGGGGCATTAAAAAGCATCTAATTTTTTTGGGATATGTTTTTTTTTAAAAAATTTACCAGTAGCCGCTGCGTTTTTCCCCCCTAGGCACTCGGTCAATAAGCTTTCCCCGTTTTTTGTGGCAAAATAGGTGCCTCGGTTATACTCGGGGCGGGTTATACTCGAGTAATAGGTAATATAAAAAACTCTAAAAAAAAAAAAGCCACAAACAGTTTGTAAAAAAATTAAAGGGCCCTTTTAAAGTCAGGGTTTTAAAAAGATGCC
>JAODAL010025454.1:0-58605 GCA_025379985.1 Phyllomedusa bahiana | reverse complement strand
CAGATCTTCAGTGTTGTCCATGAAAAGATGGAAATACAATATTTACAAAATGTGAGGGGGTACTGGACTTCTGTGAGATACTGTATATAATGTGAGGGGTGTACTGACTTTTGTGGATACTGTATATAATGTGGGGGGGTATACTGACTTCTGTGAGATTACTGTATAATGTGAGGGGTGTACTGACTTTTATGAGATACTGTATATAATGTGAGGGGTGTACTGACTTGTGTGAGATAATGTATATAATCTGAGGGGTGTCCTGACTCTTGTGAGATACTGTATATAATGTGAGGGATGTACTGACTTGTGTGAGATACGGTGTATAATGTGAGGGTTGTACTGACTTGTGTGAGATACTGTATATAATGTGAGGGGTGTACTGACTTGTGCGAGATGCTGTATATAATGTGAGGGGTGTACTAACTTCTATGAGATGCTGTATATAATGTGAGGGGTGTACTGACTTCTGTGAGATGCTGTATATAATGTGAGGGGTGTACTGACTTGTGTGAGATACTGTATATAATGTGAGGGGTGTACTGACTTCTGTGAGATACTGTATATAATGTGAGGGGTGTACTGACTTGTGTGAGTTACTGTATATAATGTGGGGTTTACTGACTTCTGTGAGATACTGTATTTTAATGTGGGGGTGTACTGTCTTCTGTGCGTTACTGTATATAATGTGAGGGGTGTACTGTCTTCTGTGAGTTACTGTATATAATGTGAGGGTTGTACTGACTTCTGTGGAAACTGTTATAATGTGAGGGGTGTACTGACTTCTGTGAGATACTGTATATAATGTGAGGGGTGTACTGACTTGTGTGAGATACTGTATATAATGTGAGGGGTGTACTGACTTGTGTGAGATACTGTATATAATGTGAGGGGTGTACTGACTTCTGTGAGATACTGTATATAATGTGAGGGGTGTACTGACTTGTGTGAGATACTGTATATAATGTGAGGGGTGTACTGACTTCTGTGAGATATTGTATGTGTGGGCCATGTCTTTGTCCACAATGCGGATGTTCATACATGTGGTACAAACATTATAATGCCACATCATCCCTCACTGTTGTGTCCTGTGGAGGGAGTAGCGTAAAAAAAAAAGTTCTGAAAAAGACTACTTCACCCCATAGTATCAGAATGCATTATATTCGAAAGTGTTGACTTCAGTCAAACACTTGTATCTAAAGGGGAAAATCAACAGATGTCTCTGAACCTTATGATGTTTAAAAATATTTTAAGACTGGGCCTCCTAAATACTAACATATATCATTCTATGAACTACCCACAGCCCAAGACCTGCAGAGGGCTGACAACCTGCACCACATTCTCCTTAACCCCTCACTTGATGCGCTGGTATGTCATAATGCCGGTAATGGAGTAGTGAGCGGACTCACTCACTAAGTCCACTTCATACATAACAGGTGACGACTGAATATTACAGCCAGGATCTGATGCTATCCAGCGGGATTGGAGACAGCTCTGATCCTGGCTTTTTGACCTGTCAGTTGGTGTGGCGATTTTGGGAATGAGGAATGGAAGCTGTGCCCCATTCCTTTGCCTGGTCGACCTCCCCCGTGACGTCCATAGCTGCCATGTTACTACTCCTATTACACCCTGCAATAGGCAGAATGTAATACAAGAGCCATATTATTACACCTTCCTACAACATCTTTATATTGCAGAACAGTGTAGAAGTGATTGCGCCCCATTGTGCGTGTAAACTTAAAAAAAATTTAAGTTTTAAAAATAAAAAAATTTAAAGTTCAAAACACCCTCTTTTGTCATTTTACAAATAAAAAATAAAATAAAAACATAACCGGTACTGTTGCATCTATAAAAGTCCAGTCTATTGAACTATACCATTATTTCTCATACATGGTAAACACTGTAAAGGAAAAAAATCCACCAAACACCAAAATTGCATTTTTTGGTCATTTTGCATTCTTAAACATTGGAATAAAAAGGGATTAAAAAGTCCCATCTATCCCAAAATGGTGTGAACAAAAACTTCACTGCAGCCCGCAAAACAATGGACTCGGGTTCAGAGATTAAAAAAACGAAAAATAAAGCAACAAAAAATGGCGCTGCAGCACAAATTCAAAAAGCTAGAATTTTTCTTTTTTCTTAAATACTAAAATACTAATACTACATCAAAATCTCAAACACATTTGGTGTTGCTGGAATTGTATCGATCTGCAGAATACAGATAACATATCATTATAATGAACAGCAAGTTCCATAAAAGTGAAACCTCCGCAAAAATGGCACAATTGCGGTTTTTGGGGGGAGTCTTCCAGTACAGTATATGGTACAGTCCATGGCACCATTGAAAAGTACATTTTTTCCTGCCAAGAAACAAACCTTTGTACGACTATGTAAATGAAAAATAAAAAAGTGGGGAGGAAAAAAGGAACGCAACAAATTAAAAAAAAAATTGCTGCCATGTAAAGGGACTTAGGGCTACATGCATGTATGAGACTGCATGAGAACTATGGCGTCTTTGCAGCCCAAAAACTGTCGCAGCCCCGTGCATACATGTCGCCCATAGTGCCTTATCCCTCAGAAGCACCTCATAACACAGAAGTTCTCAGGTATGAGTGCACTAGGGGTGACATGTATGTAAAGGGCTGCGCCAGAAGTTTGGTGTTTTTTCATTCTGAAAACTGATGCAGCCCCATTCACTATATTCATAATCAGGTGCACTCCAATATCAGGCGCATTATCGGGTGCCCACGGCTCTTTGTAATGTGCCTGAGATCGGAGGGCATGCTTGAGGTGTCGCACTACAACCGTATGAAGCTACACATTTAAAGCTTCCGTAAAGCAAATCCAGGCGCATTACTGCTGGAACAGGTAGAGCACTTTAGAAGGGGTTTACCTGAGCCTAAGTTGTTGCTTTGTAGCTGGAAAGCGCTAAATCTATGACCCGCAGTAGAACAGGTTCATAGATTCAGGCGCATTCTACACTAATAATGTGCGCAAAAAAAATGGCACCTGGGAGACAAAATACAAACACGTCGCCCTGAAAGTGCTGTTAACGGAACTTAAAATATACCTTCACACGTGCGGCACCATTTCTCTGGAACATGCTATCGCGGGCGATCGGGCACACTCAGAATTCTCATAGCTTTAAAGGGGTTTTGCCATGAAGTAAAATTGATGTAGGAAGTTTGTAAATGAAATAACAAACATTTTCACCATTCATTATTGTTAAAAATTCTGCACCGTTTTTGTTTTCGCTGCTCCTTTAGTGATCCATTGTTTACAGCTCATCTCCAGGGGATACGACCAGGGCTGAGAGCTTCTCACTCCTGGTCTCACATGCTCAGATATCACCTCTCCTCTCAGGCAGCTACTGAGTGTTCAAACCTCAGGTGCTGTCATTCTACTCCCGTCCTCTGTTCTCCTTAGTAATTAGTCAAAGAGTGCAAATAAATAGAAAAAAGAAACCTCAGTGAGGTCTGTGCATTGATAAAGAGAAATAAAATCCATAGGTTTGGTTCCTGCAGGGATTTGAAACTGGACCCTTGTGCTGTGAGGCAAAAACTTTACCTCTGAGCTACATTGTAGCTATTCACAGCTCTATACATAAACAGAGCTTTCTTTGGCTAGATAGAGGATGTCATCCTGCTGGGTCACATGATATGCAATTCAAACAAAACACACACGCCTCCTTCTGAACACACAGAGCTAAAGAGCTGGAGGCAGGAGGTATGAGATGAGATCGTGGCAAAACCCCTTTAGGAGGGCCCTGAGAATACATCTTCTCAGTCTGGCCTAGCAAGATCCCTAATGGCTAGCCCCCCACCCCACACACACACTCTCTAGCGCACTCATTTTCAGCACTTATCTGTATATAGATGTACTGTCTGGGTGGCAGGTCCATCCGAATTCTACATAAACCACCCCATATTTATGTCACATGGCTGGACCATTATAAACCTAGCACTTCTTATCCTTCGTCTCACCCATACAACCTAATAGATTGTAAGCTCTTGCGAGCAGGGCCCTCACACCTTGGGCGACATGTATGAAAGGGCTTTACGCCTGTTTTCTGGCGTATCCTGCGGCCCGAATCCCCTGTCGGACACAGTGATGCGGTGTTAGGCGCAGCGTTCGCCACTTTCAGCTGCGCCCCGCATGAAGGGGCGGGCAATGGGCGCGGTGTGGGCGTTCCGGGGCGGGACGCGGCGCGCTCGTATACTCCGAGGCATGCATGATCGCGGCTCGCCAAAGCGCGGTGCAATGCAGCGCTCGGCAGCTCCGACAGGCAGACCTGATTTATTTTGGTCGAAATGCTCCGGCGGAGGCGAAGTGAAGCGAGAACGGAACATGCGAGGAAACTTAAAAGAAGATCGCAAGAGAAATCTCGGCGCTCCGCTCCGTGCGGCATGGGTATGAATCAAAAAAAAATCGCCTTTAAAAAGGGCGGAAAACTTTTATCAGAAAAGAGCCCCAAACCTCAAAAATAAAAAATAATATAAAAAATCACTTTCCAAAATCTAGAACGGCGCAATTCAGGAATTCGGATCTTGGAAATTGCCGGGAAAATACAGTAATTCAAATTATGTAAGGGTATTTTCATTGGTCGGCATAAACGGCCAATCAGAATAGGAGCGACGTGTCCATTATAACCTATGGAGAAATATTGACCAATCAGAATCAAAGGCGGGGCAGTTCAAAATACAGTAAAAATGCTGAAAAGAGCTGATTGGCTGAGCTAGCGGGGGCTTGGCTATCTCGGCCAATCAGAGCGCGAGCTACTTCTCCCATTGTAGTCAATGGAGAGATGGGCGCAATGCAATCTCTGCTCTCAGCAACGTGCGGCATGGAGTAGGAATAAAAAAAATCATTTTTATTAAGTGTAAAACATTATCATATAAAGAGCTGAAACCTTCTGTAAAAATAAAGCAGTTAAATCCTGAACAACGCGTTTGTCGCCGAGACCGGCGCTACATAGAGAATTGCAATAGAGAGAATTGCCGGGAAATACAGTAATTCAAATTGTTTAAGCTCTTCTGATTGGTCGGCATAAACCAGCCAATCAGAATAGGAGCGACAAAGACCCATTATATCCTATGGAGGAGTATTGACCAATCAGAATAGGAGCGACAGTGGCCCATTCTAACCTATGGAGAAATATTGACCAATCATATTCAAAGGCGGGACAGTTCAACATACAGTAAAAAGGCAGAAACGAGCTGATTGTTTAAGCGGCGGGGGCTCGTCCAGCTTAGCCAATCAGAGCGCGAGCTACTTTCTCATAGAGTTCTATGGGGAAAAGAAATTCAGAGCGAGCTCTGTGATTGGCTAATTTAAAAGAGGCGCGGTTATTTGGACCAATGGGAGAGTGAGCGACGCTCCTATAGGTTTTCTAATGCAATCTGACATAAAACTGTACATGCCCGAAATCAAATGATAATACTGCCGAAGTTGTCCCGATGTGTATATAAAATGATCAATAATATGAGGGTAACGAAAATAAGGAAATAAACATGATTTTATTGTTTGAATATTTTTTTTTCGTTACCCCATATTATTGATCATTTTATATACACATCGGGACAACTTCGGCAGTATTATCATTTGATTTCGGGCATGTACAGTTTTATGTCAGATTGCATTAGAAAACCTATAGGAGCGTCGCTCGCTCTCCCATTGGTCCAAATAACCGCGCCTCTTTTAAATTAGCCAATCACAAATGTCCCCGCACTGCGCCCATGTCCCCGCACTGCGCCCCACACACTGGCGAGGCGCAGGGAACTTTTCCCCGCATGTATGAGCGCACCTCCTCGGACGGCGAATCTTAGGCGCAGCCCCGCACTGCGCCTAAGTCCTGCACTGCGCCTCACATACTGGCGAGGCGCGGCGGACTTTACACCGCATGTATGAGCGCACCTCGGCACCAACATAAATCAGGCGCAGATTTCGCCGGAAAACTGGCGGAAAGGTGCGCCCCGACCCGGCGAGCTTCATACATGTCGCCCCTTGTGTCTCATCTGTAAGTAGCTTTTCATTGTGCAATGTCTGTCTTTTTGTCTGAACATCCTACATCATCCAAATTGTAAAGTGCTGCGGAATATGTTGGCGCTATATAAATAAATGTTATTATTATGTTATTATTATTACCTTTATATGATCTAGAGGCTCCTATAAGAGAATACAATGGGTAGGAGTCTGATTTTGGCCTAAGCCTCCAAAAAAAAACACTGCTCTACATGTTGTGCTCTGGATTTATTATGCTGTTTAGACACATTTTGCACCTCACTGGACCGCTTTGAAGTGTCAAGAAAGGTGGTGTGGATTCAGGGCTGACGTAAGTAACTTTAAGGCGGCACTATAGTCCAAGCATCTGGGTCTCCTGCCCATTACTAGTTCCTGTCTCTCCCCATGAGTGCCCCCCATATTTTTTATTTGATCAGGGCCCCTGACAGGAGCACTCCAGTACTGCTCTGATGGTGCCTCTAGGTGGCCTCATTGCACTGTGTCCTGCCAACACCTTCACTGAGTAGTTTGAATAGGAACATAAATGACATCAAAGATACAACATATCCACTGTTCGTGGCACTTTTACACAATCTGAGAGCAACAGTTTTGCAACTTTTTACAAAACTCACAAATAACAAAAAAACATGGAAACATAACAATAAACTAATGAAGCCACAAATGGCTCAGGAGGACGTCTGCATAATATGATTTACAGAAGACCTGCGACCTCTCCTGACAGGACTGTGTTAGTAAATCCTCGTGTTCCCCGGTAAAAAAAAAAATTCTGAAGCCTCTTCTCTTATATCTCTGTGTTGTGCTGTTCTGTTATTCCCGAATCTGTCAGCTGGGTGTTACCGTTCCAGGGGTGTGTCTCTGCACATACTGACTGCCAGCGCTGATTGGACAATACTAGACTGTGCAGTGACACGCCCCCAATGGGTAACACCCATCTGACACATTTAGTGATATATTTCTACGAGGAGTAGAACAACACAGTTATGAGACCAGATGCTGCACAATTGGTATTCACATGAACATAAGGATTTCATAAAACAGATGATGTCACAGGTTCACTGGAAAAAAGGGGAGTCCGCCAAACTGTGCAGCAAAAGCCCCCACACATGAGTCAGAGGTCATCCAATCAACCAATTTCAGCAGAAATAAATGACTGTATCTATAGTTTATCTGTATGTAATGTGTCTGGGGGTCTCTATCTCTCTATGTAATGTGTCTGGGGGTCTCTATCTCTATGTAATGCGTATGGGGGTCTCCATCTCTATGCAATGTGTCTGGGGGTCTCCATCTCTCTATGTAATGTGTATGGGGGTCTCTATCTCTGTATATAATGTGTATGGGGTCTCTATCTCTATGTAATGTGTATGGGGGTCTCTACCTCTATTTAATGTGTATGAGGGTCTCTATCTCTATGTAATGTGTATGGGCGTCTTTATCTCTATGTAATGTGTATGGGGTCTCTATCTCTCTATGTAATGTGTCTGGGCGTCTCTATCTCTATGTAATGTGTATGGGGGGTCTCTATCTCTATGTAATGTGTATGGGGGTCTCTATCTCTCTATGTAATGTGTATGGGGGTCTCTATCTCTATGTAATGTGTATGGGGGGTCTCTATCTCTATGTAATGTGTATGGGGGTCTCTATCTCTTTATAATGTGTATGGGGTTCTCTATCTCTCTATGTAATGTGTATGGGGGTCTCTATCTCTGTATATAATGTGTATGGGGTCTCTATCTCTATGTAATGTGTATGGGGGTCTCTATCTCTATGTAATGTGTATGAGGTCTCTATCTCTGTATGTAATGTGTATGGGGGTCTCTATCTCTGTATGTAATTTGTATGGGGGTCTCTATCTCTGTATGTACTGTGTCTGGGGTCTCTATCTCTATGTAATGTGTCTGGGGGTTCTCATCTACTAATATGTAATGTGTATGGGGTCCTCTATCTCTATGTAATGTGTATGGTGGTCATCCATCTCTCTATGTAATGTGTATGGGGGTCTCTATCTCTGTATATAATGTGTATGGGGGTCTCTATCTCTCTATGTAATGTGTATGGGGATCTCTATCTCTATGTAATGTGTATGGGGGTCTCTATCTCTGTATATAATGTGTATGGGGTCTCTATCTCTATGTAATGTGTATGGGGGTCTCTACCTCTATGTAATGTGTATGAGGGTCTCTATCTCTATGTAATGTGTATGGGCGTCTTTATCTCTATGTAATGTGTATGGGGTCTCTATCTCTCTATGTAATGTGTCTGGGGGTCTCTATCTCTATGTAATGTGTATGGGGGTCTCTATCTCTATGTAATGTGTATGGGGGTCTCTATCTCTTTATAATGTGTATGGGGGTCTCTATCTCTCTATGTAATGTGTATGGGGGTCTCTATCTCTGTATATAATGTGTATGGGGTCTCTATCTCTATGTAATGTGTATGGGGGTCTCTATCTCTATGTAATGTGTATGAGGTCTCTATCTCTGTATGTAATGTGTATGGGGGTCTCTATCTCTGTATGTACTGTGTCTGGGGTCTCTATCTCTATGTAATGTGTCTGGGGGTCTCCATCTCTATGTAATGTGTATGGGGGTCTCCATCTCTGTATATAATGTGTATGGGGGTCTCTATCTCTATGTAATGTGTCTGAGGGTCTCTATCTCTCTATGTAATGTGTATGGGGGTCTCTATGTCTGTATATAATGTGTATGGGGGTCTCTATCTCTGTATGTAATGTGTATGGGGGTCTTTATCTCTATGTAATGTGTATGGGGTCTCTATCTCTGTATATAATGTGTATGGGGGTCTTTATCTCTATGTAATGTGTCTGGGGGTCTCTATCTCTATGTAATGTGTCTGGGGGTCTCTATCTCTATGTAATGTGTATGAGGGTCTCCATCTCTGTATATAATGTGTATGGGGGTCTCTATCTCTGTATGCAATGTGTATGGGGTTCTCTATCTCTATGTAATGTGTATGGGGGTCTCTATCTCTATGTAATGTGTATGGGGGTCTCTATCTCTATGTAATGTGTATGGGGGTCTCTATCTCTCTATGTAATGTGTATGGGGTTCTCTATCTCTATGTAATGTGTATGGGGGTCTCTATCTCTCTAGGTAATGTGTATGGGGGTCTCTATCTCTTTATAATGTGTATGGGGGTCTCTATCTCTCTATGTAATGTGTCTGGGGGTCTCTATCTCTATGTAATGTGTATGGGGGTCTCTATCTCTCTATGTAATGTGTATGGGGGTCTCTATCTCTCTATGTAATGTGTATGGGGGTCTCTATCTCTATGTAATGTGTATGGGGGTCTCTATCTCTTTATAATGTGTATGGGGGTCTCTATCTCTCTATGTAATGTGTATGGGGGTCTCTATCTCTCTATGTAATGTGTATGGGGTTCTCTATCTCTATGTAATGTGTATGGGGGTCTCTATCTCTACGTTATGTGTATGGGGGTCTCTATCTCTATGTAATGTGTATGGAGGTATCTATCTCTCTATGTAATGTGTATGGGGGTCTCTATCTCTATGTAATGTGTATGAGGTCTCTATCTCTATGTAATGTGTATGGGGGTCTCTATCTCTATGTAATGTGTATGGGGGTCTCTATCTCTAAGTAATTTGTATGTGGGTCTCTATATATATGTAATGTGTATGGAGGTATCTATATATCTATGTAATGTGTATGGGGGTCTCTATCTCTATGTAATGTGTATGGGGGGTCTCTATCTCTATGTAATGTGTATGGGGGTCTCTATCTCTATGTAATGTGTATGGGGGTCTCTATCTCTGTATGTAATGTGTATGGGGTTCTTTCTTTATAATGGTATGGGGGTCTCCATCACTATGAAATGTGTCTGGGGGTCACCATCTCTCTATGTAATGTGTATGGGGTTCTCTATCTCTATGTAATGTGTATGGGGGTCTCTATCTCTACGTTATGTGTTTGGGGGTCTCTATCTCTCTATGTAATGTGTATGGGGGTCTCTATCTCTATGTAATGTGTATGGGGGTCTCTATCTCTATGTAATGTGTATGGAGGTATCTATCTCTCTATGTAATGTGTATGAGGTCTCTATCTCTGTATGTAATGTGTATGGGGATCTCTATCTCTCTATGTAATGTGTAAAGGGGTCTCTATTTGTATGTAATGTGTAAAGGGGTCTCTATATGTATGTAAGGTGTATGGGGGTCTCTATCTCTCTAGGTAATGTGTATGGGGGGTCTCTATTTCTGTATGTAATGTGTATGGAGGTGTCTATCTCTTTGTAATGTGTATGGAGGTCTCTATCTCTGTATATAATGTGTATGGGGCTCTGTAACCCTGTATACAGAATTGAGGTCATATTTTTTTCATTTTGCTTTCCCATTAGATATGTCGTCCTATTGAGATCCCCTGCTCTTCCAGCCCGGCGTGCACGTATATGGGGGAATCAAAAAGCATAGTTGTCGGCTGAACACCCAGGGCGTCCCTAAGTTATTTCAGGGCCCAATACAGATGAGGCATCTAGGCCCCCTCCCCGCCTGTTACCAGTTCTATAATTAATGCCCTTTACGGGAGCTCGGCCAGTCCTGCCCGGATGGCACCCTGCAAACACCCCATTGGCCAACAGCTATTGAAGGAGCATGGACACCTTTACAATGAGCAGAACTGAGATGAAGGGAGGATATAAGTGGAAGGCACTATGAACATCAAGACAGAGGACACCAAAGCCCAACCCCAGCCACCGAGAGTGACCATCTCACCACACAAAACACACGGTTAAGCGAAGCTCGAGGAAAGTCTTCAGAATCCAGGGGCTTGTTACTTGTGCTGGTGAAAATATAAGAAAAAACACAATTAATTTACAAGTGCAGAAGAACGACGCTGTGATGGTCAGTGCAAGATACAGGTAATGGGCACTACCGAGATTGTTACCAATATAGACTACATGTTCCATCATGACAACCATACTTTATACTGCAGCAAACCCAACTATCAGCTTAACCCCTCAGTGCCCGACCCATTCTTGTATTTTTTATTTAATTTTTTTTCTTCTCCACCCCACCAAGAGCCAAAAAAGGTTTATTTTTCTGACAACACAGCCATAGCAGGGCTTGTTTTTTAGAGAGATGAGTCTTATTTTTTAATGGTTCAACTTAATGCACCATAGAGTGTATTGAGAAGCCCCCAAAAGTTCTTGGGGGGGGGGAGGTAGGACCGGGACGATGGGTGGGCAAAGATAGGCGATCGCCTAGGGCACCACTTCATCCTAGGCAGAACCGGGGGCGCAAGGAGGTATGGAGTAGGCTGAAGTTTCTATTTGGGGGGCGCTTTGTGCCTTATTTGACTAGTGCATCAGAATGCCTTGTCCCAGCCATGGGGGGGGAGGAGGAAAAAAAAAAACAATTTGTTGCTGATTACAAAGTTCATCGAGCAAAATGAGTGACATGTTAGCTATATACTGCAGGTCGGTATGAGTGATACTATATATATATATATATATATATATTATATATATTTTATATTATATATTTTATATATATTATATATATATTATATATATATATATTATATATATATATATATATAGCCAGTCCCAGGTTATGAACGGGACAGGGACTGTAGGTTTGTTCTTAAGTTGAATTTGTATATAAGTTGGAACAGGTGGATTTATTAAATGTAACTCCAACATAAAAGTTTTTTTTATTTTTAGTTTTGGATAGTGCAGGGAAGGGTTTTTACATTTGTTTTGCTGTCTATTTCCCTGTTAAGAAGATTTCACCTCATTTCCACCTCATGTGCTGCTGTGGCATGCTGGAACTTGTCGTTCCATAGCTACTATCTGCTATGGAACTACAAGTGCCACATGCCCCATAAGTCTCCGTTTGTAACTAGGGGACAGATGTAAGTCGGAACGGTGTAAGTCGGGGACTGCCTGTATAATTTTTGTTATGTTTTACTACTTTTAAAATATATAAAAAAAGTCTTTGCATCACCTCTTTATAAGACCAATAACTTATTTTGATTTTTCCTTCAGTAGAGCTGTGTGGTGGCTTATTTTTCACGGTGTAAGGCCTAGTTTTTATTGGTAAGGCTTTTGTGTGACCTTTTCATCACTTTTTGTTTACTTTTTTTTTGGAAGGCAGGAAGACCCAAAAAACCCCACAAATCTGTCGCAGGTTGTTTTTTTTTTCAGTGTTCACCATGCAGGATACATAACATGATATAGTATTAGATTGGACTTTTTACAGAGCGCTACCAATTATGTTTATTTTTTATTTTTTTATAAACAGGAAAAGGTTTTTTTTTTCAATTTTTTTTTATTTTTTATTTTTTTTACTTTTTTGACTTGTCTTTATAGTAATTTTTTAGTCCCCCTTGGGGATTTGAACATGCGGTTACATGATTGTTTGTACTTTATACTGCAGTACATAATAATTACATTGATCATTTATGGAAGAGGAGGACTTCATTAGGCCTCTGGCTGCCATGATGACAGAATGGCGCCCATGGGGTGGGTTATCGGGGATTACAACTGACTGTGGCCCCACATTCACATCATTTAGGTGCAATAGTTGCGTCTACCATGGCAGTTAAATGGTAAAATGGATGAGATCAGAGCTGGCTCTAATCCAGGTCACTTGCGATGGGTGTCGATGGTTTCAAACAACCAGCCCCCGCTGCGTATGGAGTGGACTCAGTGCATGGACCCAACTCGTACCTTCTTAGCACTGTCAAGACATACAGCTGTGTCCTAGTGCGTTAAGGAGTTAAAGGGGTTGTCTCACTCCATTGATTAATCTCACCTCAGTCCTGTTTTCTTGGTTTCATTTTGAATTCAGGGGCATGTTTACTGGTTTCTACTAGGCTGCAGTAGAAGCCAGGTCTGTAGCTATAGCGACCAGTGCTGGCAGCCTATCAGGAGAGATCAAACAGGTCTGTAGCTATAGCGACCAGTGCTGGCAGCCTATCATGAGAGATCAAACAGGTCTGTAGCTATAGCGACCAGTGCTGGCAGCCTATCAGGAGAGATCAAACAGGTCTGTAGCTATAGCGACCAGTGCTGGCAGCCTATCAGGAGAGATCAAACAGGTCTGTAGCTATAGCTACCTGATCTGGCAGCCTTTCAGGAGAGATCAAACAGGTCTGTAGCTATAGCGACCAGTGCTGGCAGCCTATCATGAGAGATCAAACAGGTCTGTAGCTATAGCGACCAGGGCTGGCAGCCTATCAGGAGAGATCAAACAGGTCTGTAGCTATAGCGACCAGTGCTGGCAGCCTATCAGGAGAGAGTAAACAGGTCTGTAGCTATAGCAACCAGTGCTGGCAGCCTATCATGAGAAATTTAACAGGTCTGTAGCTATAGCAACCAGTGCTGGCAGCCTATCATGAGAAATTGAACAGTTCTGTAGCTATAGCGACCTGAGAAGCTGATGCAGCCCATACAAGAGAGGATATCTAGGAATAGGTAGGACACTGTTAATGGACATATATTGCAAAGTGACTTGTTTTTGCAAGATCTTTAACATAAAAAAGCAGCAATCCTTGTAGTGAGACAACCCGTTTAATTCTGCAGAAGCCCCAAGGAGGAGACCTCTCTCTAGGACATCCGTACGCTCCTGACAAGGAATATGAACAGGGCTTGTTGTGTCCAATGATGTTCAGAAAACTATCCTGGAAAATCTTACAGACATGAAAAAGCAAAGAATTTCTGAACGTCAGCATAGACTAAGCTGCTCATTATGGCTGAAGTCTGTATTTGCTTATGGTTTCTGAATGTGGTAATTGCCTTCTTGGTCCAACACTCCACTTAGGAAAGTGACTTAAAGTGAACCCAACACTTTAAAAATGCAAAATATTCAAATAGGCTCATGGGAAAATAACTAGGACTCTCCAGTGCCATCTATCGGATGTAGCGTTCCTTAAAGGGGTTGTCTGACTACAAATATTAACTTTCAACACGTAGGGAACGGTAAATCAAGACTTTTTCCAAATATATTGGTCTTTCAATATTATCTTGTTCAGGAGTGTCAACCAGATACTCATCTGCAGACAGCTGTTTTGGGGTGTTGCCCCTCATCAGTGCAGTGTAGAATACTGGTTGGCTAGGAAACACCTACATGGTGCTTTTTTCCTAATGAGGAACGTCTTCCCTTTTGAGTTATCCCAGAGTTTCTCACTGAGCCAACCAGTATTCTCCTCTGCACTGAGGGGGGGCAACCACACCAAAGTAGCTATAGGTAGATAAATATCTGGTATGGTGTTAAGCCCATTCACATTACAAGGGTCAGTGAGTCAGAGGTGGCTTGAGGAATGCTCCATCTAATAGGTGACACTGCAGAATCTCAGCTCTTTTCCCATGAGCCTTTTTGGTATATATGTAAATTTCATTTCTGCTTATTTTGGGTTAAAGAGTCCAGTAGGCGGTCCCTGTATGAGTGTACATGCAGAGATAGCTTTCAGGCACTGATGAGACCACCTACTGGACTCCTTAAGCCAGTAGAGGTTTGGATTTAAATGAAGAGATTACTGGTTCTTCTTAACAATTTACCATAAATATCAATTTGCTCAGCTTCTCTCCCTCTATAACTTGCTGCTGGAAGAACAGGTCACATGTTCAGTGTGACAGTTCCCTTTAAAAATGCAATCAGTGTTGCAGGGAGAGGATTATACAGCAGCAGGAGCTCATCTTTATATAGGAAAAGATTTAGCAATATGTATAATTGGTTATTCCTAAACCTCTGCTCATTTTAGGCTTAAAGGGGATGTATCGCTTCTTCATTTGGGCTATTCTCTTGAAGCTTGATTCTCTCACTTCCTGAAATCCAAGGGCGTTTCTACCCCTCCCAGCTGGGTGTTTCTTAACTGAAGAGGAATCACATCATCCCCCCTTCACTGTTCATGCTGACTCCACTGTGTCCCCCCCCCCTCCACATATCACTGTCCTCTCCCTATGCAGTCTTATTTTGTAAGAGCTGTTTACATACCACAGGCCTGCATTCAGTCTAAACAGTCTTCTATGAACTCAGCACTGATCTCTCACAGCTGGAGGTTTGCTACAGTTGAATCCATCCAGAGCACAGATCGGTCTCCCTTCATGTTTACATAAGGCACCGACGCACAATTCTGCGGTTTACTGATTGTAGCGGTAGCTGCAGTGTCAATGAGGAGCTGGTGGCTATATAGAGTGAAATTTTTGTCGGCCCCTTACACGCAGGAGCATTAAGGCACCGTGGCACAATTCTGCTGTTTTCTGATTATAGAGACAGCTGCAGTGTCACTGAGGAGCTGGTGGCTGTATAGAGTGAAATTGTTGTCGGCCCCTAATTCTGAGTGAGAGGCAGGAATGTAAGCTCCATGAATACAGCCGGCCGTCCGGAGGGGCAGAAGAGAATGTAAATTATTAGAGCCCTCAGCTAATGAAATGCAAGGAGGTGGAATCTGACAATCCAACCGGCATTGGAGAAGTTTGTTTACAGAAAACGAAGATAAGGGAGACAATTTTGCAAATGACATCCAATTTCAAAGTTACTTGTTTTCACTGTCCCCTTATTCTGAAGGCCATTTAATTAAATGATACAACCCCTTTAAGAGTCCAGTGGGCGGTCCTACTCAGTGATCAATAGCTATTTCTGTACATTAACAGAAATAGCTATTGATCATTGAGAGCTATGATTAACTGACGTAACGTGAATGGGGGTCGACACAGAGCGCTTTAGTAGTAAGCACTGACTGAGTGTAGGCGTATAGCGTCGCGCACAGTACACACTGTTATACGCCTTTAAGACACTGTGTGAACGCACTCTAAATGACATGCTATCTTTATTCTGTGGCTTGGTACAATTCAGACAATACCACTTTCATACAGTTCTCATTATGCGTTACTACTAATTAAAGTCTGTGTTGCATTGCCATTTTCTGCAGTCAATACATTTTTTATTCTTCCTCTGTCATAGGCCAGTTTCTGTAGGGCGAAATTTTCATTGGTACCAATTTGGAATCTATGCAAATTTTTGATCATTTTTTATTCCACTTTTGCTAGGAGGGAGGATGAACAAAAAAAAAAAAAACATTTTTGTGAAGGTTTTATAACGGGATTAATAATATGATATTGCACTGAATTGGACTTTTATGAAGGCAGTGATACCAATTATGTTTATTTTTTTTTAGTTGTTTATCTTATTAGATGGTGAAAACTTATTTTCTTTTTTTACATTTTTATTTTTTCCACTTTTTTATATTACTATTTACCCCTCCCCAAAGGACTTGTATATATGATCATTTGACCACTTCTACTATATATTGCAGTACTGATGCACTGCAGTATATCAGGATTTCATACCTCTCCTATTATACCCCGCTTGTAGCAGAGTATAATAGGAGTACAGTCATCGCAGCCTTAGAGGCCTCTATTAGGCCGTGGCTCTGCCATGACCACCCAACAGCACCTGCGATTGCATTGCAATTGACTGACGCACCACGGTCTGATCATTTGGACACCATGCATCTAAATGGTTAACTGGCCAGGATCAGAGCCGTCTCCTATCCCCATCAAGCATGGAGTCGGCTCAGTGAGTGAGCCTGCCCCATACTTCCTAGAAGAGGTGTTTCCACCATAGACTTTTATGGCATATCTCATTGACATGACATCAAAGTGGGATAGATGCCGGTCCCGCCTCTGGGACCTGAACCTTTCTTGGGAACGGGCCCCTGAAAATGTCAGCTCAAAATGGAGAGACACTAGGCCAAACACACTGCTCCCCTGTACTGGGAACTCCCATAGAACAGAATGGAGAACACAGTGCTCCCCTGTACTGGGAACTCCCATAGAACAGAATGGAGAACACAGTGCTCCCCTGTACTGGGAACTCCCATAGAACAGAATGGAGAGAACACAACACTCCCCTATACCCAGAACATAAATAAAACAGAATGGAGTACACAGTGCTCCCTTTACTGTGAACTCCAATAGAACAGAATGGAGAACACAGCACTCCCCTGTACTGGGAACTCCCATAGAACAGAATGTAGAACACAGCACTCCCCTGTACTGGGAACTCCCATAGAACAGAATGGAGAACACATCGCTCCCTTTACTGGGAACTCCCATAGAACAGAATGGAGAACACAGTGCTCCCCTGTACTGGGAACTCCCATAGAACAGAATGGAGAACACAGCACTCCCCTGTACTGGGATCTCCTTTAGAGTAGAATGGAGAACACAGCACTCCCCTGTACTGGGAACTCCCATAGAACAGAATGGAGAACACAGCGCTCCCCTGTACTGGGAACTCCCATAGAACAGAATGGAGAACACAGCGCTCCCCTGTACTGGGAACACCCATAGAATAGAATGGAGAACACATCGCTCCCTTTACTGGGAACTCCCATAGAACAGAATGGAGAACACAGCGCTCCCCTGTACTGGGAACTCTCATAGAACAGAATGGAGAACACAGCGCTCCCCTGTACTGGGAACTCCCATAGAACAGAATGGAGAACACAGTGCTCCCCTGTACTGGGAACTCCCATAGAACAGAAAGAACCTATTCCCGATAGTATCAATTACATCAGGCAATTACTCCATCACACCAAACAATAAAACACAAAAAAATGGAGTGCATGTGATAATTATGTGGAATAAAAAATATAACTTTTACTTCACAATTTTAAAATATTATACGACTTGTTACTCAATGAACTCCAATTAGATATATGTATTAAATATTAAAACTCTCACATATATCAAAATTATTAGGTGCTACCAGGTAGAAGCAGAGGGTAAACTCACCCTAATATATCCCTGGCAATGTTTGCACCAATGAGATAAGCGGAGCACTCGCCCCAAAAGGGGCGACCCCACAAAGATCCAATGACTCTCCCTACAGACCCCTATCTTACGCTTATGTAGTCATCATGCAACGTCCCAACATGTATCGACCCACCACGGTCTCTTCAGGGGACCAAAAGGGTGATATATAAGATCAAATAAAGAGACAAGAAACGAGTCAGAAGTGGACCAAGGAGCATATGGCTCCTGGTGCCGCCGGAAGGGCTATGATGTGCCCGCCCTGGGAACCCCCAAAGAACAGAAAGGAGAACACAGCGCTCCCCTGTACTGGGAACTCCCATAGAACAGAAAGAGAAACACAGCGCTCCCCTGTACTGGGAACTCCTATAGAACAGAATGGGAGAGGGAACACAGCACTCCCCTGTACTGGGAACTCTCATAGAACAGAATGGAGAACACAGCGCTCCCCTGTACTGGGAACTCCAATAGAACAGAATGGAGAACACAGCGCTCCCTGTACTGGGAACTCCCATAGAACAGAAAGGAGAACACAGCGCTCCCCTGTACTGGGAACTCCCATAGAATAGAATGGAGAACATAGTGCTCCCTTGTACTGGGAACTCCCATAGAACAGAATGGAGAACACAGCGCTCCCCTGTACTGGGAACTCCCATAGAACAGAATGGAGAACACAGCGCTCCCCTGTACTGGGAACTCCCATAGAACAGAAAGGAGAACACATCGCTCCCTATACAGGGAACAACCCAAGAACAGAATAGAGAACACAGTGCTCCCTTGTACTGGGAACTCCCATAGCACAGAATGAAGAACACAGCACTCACCTGTACTGGGAACTCCCATAGAACAGAATGGAGAGAACACAGCGCTCCCCTGAACTGGGAACTCCCATAGAGCAGAATGGAGAACACAGCGCTCCCCTGGACTGGGAACTCTTATAGAATAGAATGGAGAACACAGCGCTCCTTGTACTGGGAACTCCCAAAGAACAGAATGGAGAGAACACAGCGCTCCTCTGAACTGGGAACTCCCATAGAACAGAATGGAGAGAACACAGCGCTCCCCTATACTGGGAACTTCCATAGATCAGAATAGAAATTTGTGCAAAATCAAGACCAACTCTTCATTCTGAGCTGACACTTTCGGGATCCTGTTCCTGAGATGGGTCCAGGTCCCAGAGGTGGGACCCGCACCTATCAGGCTTCAATGGCATATCCTATTGCTATTCCATCAAAGTCTGTGGTGGGGACCCCCCTTTAACACCTCCAAGGTGTGAGTACAGAGGCGTAACTTGAAGCTTCTGGGCCCTGGTGCAAATAGTGAAATGGGGCCCCTCAGCCACCATGTGCCTTTTACAGTGCTGTGGCAGAAGGGTTTTTGGGGCCCCCTCAGGCTGCAGGGCCCGGTAGCGACTGCTACCTCTGCACCCTCTGTAGCTACGCCCCGTGTGAGTATCCATCGAGGAGCATTAAAGGGGTTACAGAGTTGGACATTGACAGCTGTGTTTCTTCTTATTTTGTCCTAAAGACTTCTTACTGTTCGAACCTCTGGAAGTAGAACCAATGCCTCTCATCGAGCAGCTAACAATTCCTATTAAACTATGTGGCCTAATGGAAACCCAGGTACAACACAAGTGCATGTGGTTAAAGCCATCTGTTATTAAGTAGCTAAAGGCGAAAACATTCCTGGAATTCATGGTTTCACAAGACTTGACTTTTGGGTCAGAGCCGGGGTCGAGCCGCCATCTCTGTACCCTACTGCTATACCCCGCTATAGAACCATCTTCATTATAATCTGCTACAGGCAATGGTCTGTACAACAAACACCGGTCATTTAGCGATTATTAACCTCTGATTTCTGGTATATACAGTGGGTGCAGAACGAAACAGGACTTACTTCAGACAAGAAGAAAAGACTCGGTTCAGATCCTAAAGCGCAAGGAGACAAAACAGAAGTGTTATATAACTATATATATACTGCAAACGTTTCACAACAAAGCCGCGCTTCTATCAGACATTGTATCTTTCTATATGTCTTACAATACATAGATTTAATAATAGAAATATCCATAAAAACAGAAACATGACCTGGCTGCAATCAGGGACTAACTACCCTCTTTCCCCTAAAATAAGACAGTGTCTTACATTATTTTTTGCTCCTTGAGATGCTGTTCAGTTCTGGGCCCCAGTTTATAGAAGAGATGTAATAGAGCTAGAGAGAGTACAAAGACGAGCAACCAAACTTATAAGGGGAATGGAGCATCTTAGTTATGAGGAGAGGCTAGTAGAATTGAACTTATTTAGTTCTGAGAAGAGACGGCTTTGGAGGGACATGATGAATTTATATAAATATATAATGGTCCCTACAAAAAGTATGGCGAAAAATTATTTAATGTAAAGCCCTCTCAAAAGACAAGGGGACATTCCCTTCGACTAGAGAAAAAAGTATTCAATCTCCAGAGGAGAAGAGCGTTCTTCACTGTAAGAACTGTGAATCTGTGGAATAGCCGCCTGAGGAGCAGGTCACAGCAGGAACTGTAGAGAGTTTCAAGAAAGGCTTAGATACCTACCTGGAACTAAAGAATATTAATGCGTACGTAGCTAGTAAATTCTGGATCTGGCTGGTGGAGCTCTGGGGTCAGAGATATGGTCTCCACTGGAGCAGATTGGTTCTTGCCTTGTGGGTTTCAGGGCATTAACCAGTGGTGAGGCTGGGATTAAAGTCCTTGTCTTTCTCCCTCACCCACATTTTCCCCACCCTTGTTAAATTTGAGGGAACGGTCTTTTTTAAACCGACTATTATTATTATTTTTATTTTAAGGCCATTGTTTCCCAGGGGCGTACATTCGGGGGGGTTACAACATAAATAAGTCAAAGATTACAATATTGATGAATGACAATTTGGCAACAGGGGGAGAGAGGACCCTACCCCGAGGTTTTACAATCTACAAGGAGGGGAAAAGGGACGAAGGGGGGGGGCAACTGTTTGGGGGTGTATGGCAGCAAGGGTTAAATTAGGTTTGGGCAAGCCGAAGAATGGGTTTTTCAGTTGCTTTTGAACTGGGAAAGGGGAGGAGAGTCTGATTGGGGGCAGGAGCAGGTTGGGTAAGCCGGGAGAATTTTGGAGCGGTTGTGTGGGGGGCTGAAAGGGGAGACAGAAAAAGGGCCTTTGGAGGGGGCGGAGATTGCTGGGGGAGATTTTTGGGAAAATTGGGGAGAGATTAGGGAGGGGGAGAGGTTTAGGATGAGAGCCTTGAGTCATGGTTTAGTTGAAATGAATTGTGGGCAAGGGGAACCCAGTAAGGTTGGCAGGGGGAAGGAGGGGATAGCGAGGAGGGGGTGGAAAGACGGCACAAGTTAAGATGGTTGGGGAGGGAGCAGGGGCTAGCTGGGGCCACAAAAAAGGATTTGCGTAGTCTAGGGGAATGACAAGGGCATGGCCGCATTTTTGTAGTGCATATTTGGGGAAATTTGGGGTGCGAAGTGTTTTTCAGGTGGAGGGGGGAGCAGAGGTAAAGGGTTTGGATTTGGTTTGAAAGATGAGCGAGTGGGATTCCCCCCAAGGCAGGGGACTTGTGGGCCCGGGAAAGTGTAGACCTTTGATGAATAGAAATCAGGGGAAAAAAAAAAAAAAAAGGGGAATTTTTGGGAGGTGGAAAGAGAGTTCTGTTTTCTCCACATTTAGTTTTAGGAGGGGGAAAAGAAAGGGGAGGAAATGGAGGACAGACAGTGGGGATCCGGGAGAGAGAGAGGTGACTCGGGCCGGAAATTAGAGTTGGGTAATCGTCACATACAGGTGGAAGAAACCTTGAGGGCTAACTGACCGAGCCAAAGAGTGAAAGAGAAATTTGGGCCCAGACTACCCCGGGGGGGAACACCAACAGAGAGGGCCGGGAGGGGGTGGAGCGAGAATGAGAGGCGGGGTGAATTCCCCCCATCAGGAATAAGGAGATCCCGAAAGAGCCAAGTCGTGATGCCGGGGGAGAGGATTTTAGCAGGAGGGAAGGTCACAGTGTCAAAGGAGAGGACAGGGCTTTTTAAGAAGAAGGCAGAGTATGGGGTGAGGCTTTAGCATTTCTAGGTCATTATCTTTGGTTAGGGGGTTTTTGGGGAGAGTGGTGGGGTCGAAAAAACCAATTGTGTGGGGGCAAAGAAGTTGGGGAGGGGGGAGGAAATGAAGATAGAAAATGCACGGAGTTTGGAGCAAAAAAAGGGGCAGTGAGATGGGGCAAGTTGGACAAAGAAGGGTCAAGGGTTTTTTTTGGATGGGTGATAGTACATGTTTTAAAAGGCGGGAAGGGAAACCAGGGTTATTGATAGGGGTTAAGAGGGGAGGGTGGATGATAGAAGCATGAGGTTGGGATGAGGGGGGATGGCTGGGCAGACTACAGGGAATGAATTGGATTTGGGCAGTAGAGGGAAATTGTCATGATGACAGTGGGGGAAACAATTAAGGGGGGAAAAGCAGTTTGCAAGAGTAGAGAGGGGGGGGGGACCGCGGGCTGAACTTTTTCTAAGGGGTTTATCTTCTGAAGGGAAATGAATGGCAAAATATTCTGAAAGGAGGGATGGGGAGGAGGTGCTGGGAGGGAAGAGAGTTTAAGGTTTTGAATATTTGTCTGGGGGGGGGAGACAGGGAGGATAGGGAGATTGGTGAAATAGTCCTTTTGGCGGGGTTGATTGCTAACTTAGTAACTGTAATTTATGTAAGATGAAACGGGTTCTTATTTTCGGGGGGTGCCTTATTTTCCATGAACAAGATTTTCAAAAATTTATTGTTGGACAAAAAAAATCATAATTCAATTAAATACTGTGCCTGTCATAAACAAACTTTCAGCAAACCACCCCAAACTGAAGCCACTTTAAACCCCAAGTCACTGTGCCTGCAGTGTTTTTAAGTGAAGACCAAAATTACCTTGTACAAGCAGCTAAAACCCCCCCAGCTCCCCCGGGCACAACGGGGTATGTTCCACAGCTCCTGATTTTACAAAGCGAGTGAAATGGGCCTTCCCCTATAATGCGGGGGAAAAAATTCCCGGGTTTTTGCTAATGACATTATTTTGAGAAGTTTTAATAATTTAAATCTACTAACAATTTGTGTGTCGGGGTGACGGGGTGCTTTTTGTAGCAATGACTGCCAAAATTTTTAGGTGCTTATTTTCAAGGGGGGCCCCTTAAAATTTTTTTCAAAGCTTAAAAAAAAAAATGGGCATTTAAGGGTAAATTTAAAAAAGGGGCGTCTCCCATGTTTATATTTACAAATGTTTTTAAAGGGGATTTTGTCATCTAGCGGGTTTCCTCTTCAAAACCTCTTCGGGGCCCCCGCTTCCTGTTCAACTGTGACAGTTTACATTCAGGCTCCCCCCCTGTACGGGCGTGGGGTTCTAAACTTCGGGCCCCCACTTCCTTTTTTGGCTGTCGGCAGTTCTACAGCTTCAGGCCCCCATTCCTGTTCGGGCTGCGGGGGGTTTCACAGCTTCAGGCTCCCACTTTTTTGGGGCTGGGTATTCTACTGCTTCGGTCTCACTTCCTGTTCAGGCTGGGGGCATTTCAAAGTTTTAAGCTCTCATTTCCTGTTCAAGCGTGGGCAGTTCTACAGCTTCGGCTCCCCTTTCCTTTCAAGCTATAGGGGTTTCTTGCTTCAGGTCTACTTCCTGTTCAGGCTGGGGGTGGTTCTACTGTTTCGGGCCCCAAACTTCCTGTAAGGCTTGGGGGTTCTACGGTTTCAGTCCACCAATCCTGCTGAGGCTGGGGCTTTAACAGCTTTGGGCTCCCACTTTCTTTACGGGCTTGGCGGTTCTACACTTCAGGCTCACATTTCCCCTTTTTAGGCTGGGGGCTTTCTAAAGCTTCAGGCTCCCACTTCGAGTTTAGGCTGTGGGCATTTCAAAAGGGGCTTCAGTTCCCACTTCCTTTAGGTTTATGGGCAGTTCTGGGGTTTCATGCTCCCACTTTCTTTCAGGCGTGGTGGTTCTCAGCTTCAGGCCCCCCATTTTCCTGTTCGGGCTGTAGTAGTTCACTGCTTCAGGCTCCCATTTCCCTTTCAGGCGGGAGGGGTTCTACAGCTTTAAAAAACCCCCACTTCCTGTTCAGCCGTGGGGGGGTTCTACGCTTCAGGCCCCCACTTCCTTTTACGGGCTTGGGCTTCTCAACTTCAGTCCCACTTCCTGTTGAGGCTGTGGGAAGTTCTACAGCTTAAAGCCCGATTTCTTGTTCGGGCTTGGCGGTTAAAACAGTTCAGACTCCCACTTCCTGTTCGCCTGTGGGGTGGTTCTACATTTTCGGGGCTCCCATTTTCTTTTCAGCTGGGGTGGTTCTACAGCTTCAGGCTCCCACTTCCTGTTCAGGTGGGAGTTCACGCTTCAGGCCCCACTTCCTGTTCAGGGCTGTGAGAGTTCTACTGTTTCAAACCCGATTTCCCTTTCAGGCTGGGGCGTTTCTACAGCTTCAGACTCCCCTTCCGTTCGCCTGTGGGGGGTTCACCAGCTTCGGGCCCCCCTTCCTGTACGGCGGGGGGGGTTTTTCTAAAAAATTTTTTTCAGGCCCACTTCCTGTTGGGCGGGGGAAGTTCACAGCTTTGGGCTCCCACTTTCTTTACGGGCTGGGGCGGTTCTAACTTAGGCTCACACTTCGTTTAGGCTGTGGGCAGTTCTACAGCTTCAGACCCCCACTTCCTGTTAAAAACTGTAGTGCTTCTCGGGTTCGGGGCTCCCACTTCCTGTTCAGTGTGGGCGGTTCTACAGCTTCGGGCTCCCTTCCTTACAGGGGGGGCGGTTCTACAGCTTCGGGGCTCCATTCCTTTAAAGGCTCTGGGGTTTTCACAGCTTCAGGCCCCATTTCCCTGTTGAGGCTGTGGGCAGTTCACATTTTATCTCCCACTTCCTGTTCAGGCTTGGGGGGTTTCTACAGCTTAGGCCCCCATTCCTGTTCAGCCTGTGGGGTGGTTCTACAGCTTCAGGCTCCCTTTCCCGTTCAGGGGTGGCGGTCTACAGCTTTAGGTCCACTTCCTGTTCGGCTTGGGGCAGTTTACAGCTTCAATCTTCCACTTTCTGTTAAGGCTTGGGTCTGGTCTCTACTGCTTCACTCCACTTCCTGTTCAAGCTGTGGGCAGTTCTACAGCTTCAGGCTCCCACTTCCTGTTCAGTGCTGTGGCCGCTTCTACATCTTCAGGCTCCGTCACTTCCTGAACATGCTGTTTTTTGGGGGCGGTTCTACAGCTTCATGCTCCCACTTCCTGTGAGCCTGTGGGGCGTTCTACCAGCTTCAGGTCTCCCCACTTCCTGTTAGGCTGTGGGCAGTTCTACATGCATCAGCTCACACTTCCAGTTTTATGGCTTGTGGGCTTTTCTAAAGCTTCAGGCCTCCCAACTTTCCTGTTAGGCTATTAGATGCTTCCTACCGTCGTTCAAGCTCCCGACTTCCGTTCATGGGCTGTGGGCTAATCTACTGAGTTCCAGGCTCCCACTTTCCTGTCAGGCTGTGAGTAGTTCGTACACTTCGGGCTCCCACTTCCTGTTCAGGCTGTGGGCGGTTCTACAGCTTCAGACTCCCACTTCCTGTTCAGGCTGTGAACAGGTATACAGCAGCGACTCAATTTCAAACTGCTAGCTCCCATTTATTATCTGTGCATCTTACAGAGACATTAGTGACGGAGGAGATAGGGGGAAAAAACAACCTCTCCAAGCATTACATGTATTTGTCAGGAAAGGATGCTTCCTATTGAGAGTGAAAAACTGTTATCTGCTGAGTTGGACTCTGTTATCTTTTGAATGTGATTTACGCATAAGTGTGCTCTGCAGACTTGACAGGACGGCACAAGACTGCTCTCCATGTAAGTAATTCTAATGAGAAATATCTTAGCGGCCTCACACCCACGGCCCTCAGAGTTTTATAAACGCTGGGACTGTGGAATCCTGGGTATATGTTGGCTGTGTGCTTGGATCACCGCGGGCCCTCCGCGAAATATATTCTTATGTCCACACAAACGAAAATAGACCAGCATAAAAGTCATTTTTACTTCGATTATGAAAACATATAGATAACCAGATTTGTCAGATCTGTGGTTGGTGTCCGCTGACGCGCGTGATCCAATGCCAACACAGATCGACTCTGGTTTATCTTGTCATAATAAATTAAAGGCTTTTATGCTGGATCTCATATTCCTTTGTGGACACAGTTAATTCTATGGGTTTAAAGTTTTCCTCAGCAGAAAGATATATCGAAGAGAGAGAAGCTTGGTGCTGCTAATAAGACACAGCACGGAGTAAAGTCACCAGCCTAGGCCACTACTAGAGCAGAGAGAAGTGCAATTAAAACCTAGGTGAAGCTTGCTACACAAGCAGGAATAAGAACTGTTCAAAACTCTGAAATAAAGCAAAATCAAAACAGAAAATGTATTTTATTTTTGCCTACATGTTTTAAAGGTAAATCAATGTGGGTTGGGAATAAAACCATTTAAAAAGGGTTTGTACATGTTCTCATTTTATAACTTGCCTCACCCCGACTTTAAAGTCAATCAATTTGAGATGGGAATATCCACTTTACAGAGACTTGTCTTACTATCGGAAAATAATTAAAATATGTAATCCTTACTCCATGTAAAGGGGTTTTGAGCCACAAAGTAAAATTGACGCGGGAAGCTTTGCAATTAAAATGCTACAACACCATTCATCATTATTAAAACAATTCTGCAACGTTTTTTGTTTTAGCTCGCTCCTTTAGTGCATCCCCATTGTTTTCAGCTCGTCTCCAGGGTATTACGGACAGGGCTGAGAGCATCTCAGTCCTAGCCGCACAGCTCAAACACTCACCTCTCCTCCTCAGAGCAGCTACTGAGTGTTCAAAACCCCCAGGTCTCTGTCATGCTACTCCCGTCCTCTATACACTCCTTAATAATTAGTCAACAGTACAAATTACTTAAAACAAAAGAAACCTCCAATCAGGTCTGTGCATTGATAAATGAGAAAAAAAAATCCACAAGGTCTGGTTCCTGCAGGATTTGAACCAAGGACCATGTGTCCCTGGAGAGGCCAAAAGTTTTTACCTCTGAGCTTCAATGTAGCTTACTTACTATCTACACATAAACAGACCTTATCTTTAACACAGAGACGGAAAGGCCTGGTGATGTCATCCTGCTGGGTCACATTGATTCTGAAATTCAACACAAATCACACACGCCCCCTTCTGAGCGCACATAGCTGAAGAGCTGATGCAGGAGTATGAAATCGAGATTGTGGCAAAACCCCCTTTTAACCCTATTCCTGATGCTTCTCAGTTCCTGCCAGTCACCTGTACTTCTTGGTCACTGTCTAACAAAGACATGTGGGACACTGCAGTAGCCAATCAACTTTTTGGGGGGGTGCGGTGGGGGGCTGCACAATCTCCCTACGGAACAGCCACTGATGGTTTCAGTGGTCACATTTCTTTGTCCCGAGAGGGACCAGGATGATAGAAATCTCAACATGTTGAAGTGTTGAATTGAAGTGCTTACACTAGTGAGCTCAGTGGCATTGCGGGTTTATACAATGGCAACATCCACAGAACATTAAGGTTCAATCTATAGGAGCTGGCCGCCACCAGACCCCAGCAGCGACCAGCAATTAAGAATCAAGAAGTAAAGGGTTCCCACTCATCTTTGATATCCAAAAATTCACAAATAATTTCTAAAAAACTTATCAGAATTTCACAGTGAAAATCATGCAAAGCAGAGAACGAAAAAAAAAAAAAGGGTTATTGAGCAGCTCACCTCTCCAGTGACCCAGAGTTGCACAGAGACACACCCCGTCAGTGTGGACAGTGTAGAAACAACAAAGCAAAAATGTTTCTCTAAGCAAAAAGAGGGATTAAAAAAATAATTCCTAAAAACGTCTTCTTTTATTTATGAAATACATAACAAAATACACACCTGTATAAGCCAATACGTTCCGAGTTTAAATGGCACATGTGCGTGAAACGCGTCAGATAAGTAATGTTGTGCATATAAGATGTTGCAGTTTCTTTAATAGTAATTCTAAATAAAAAAGAGATCTAACTTTTTTTTTTTAAAAAAAAAAAATTTTTGAAACAATTTTTTCAGTCCCTATTTTTGCTGGAAAACTTTTCTTGCTGTTGTTTCTACAATGAAATTTAAACGGTTTTGCACCTCACTCTCCTGACAATCAAAACATGCACGTGTTTGCACATAGAACCCCAGAAACCCAAGAGGAAAGCTTCCCCCAATAGTGGGAATGGCCCGGAGTCCTTTCCCGCTCGGCCTTCCTATGCAGTTTCACTGGTAAGAAGCCTGCTTCAGCCAGTTTAATGTCCTATGGCCCCTAAAAAATGTACTGGTACAATGTGTAGGAGCGCATCCGTGAAAAGTGGACGACAAAGACTACTCAAAAAGTAAATGCATGAAAAACGCGTCTTTTGAGGACGACAACTGCTTATCAAACACCTTGTTTCTCTATCTTGCCTAAAAAACTGAAATCAATGGGCACAATGTTGGATGTTCATAGTGGAGAATCCAAAAATGTCAGACAGAAACCCATTCGGAACATAAGGGATAGTTACATAGTACGGTTGAAACATACACGGTCCACCAACCTGAAACAGGCTTTTAATCAATGGGAGTACCTTGCAGCTGCAACCTAACCTTCTCTCCGTGAAATGGTGAGGTCTGAACAGGCACTAAGGGAGGTAACGTTAGTGTAGATTCCCACCTGTAATTGAGTCCCCTGCTGATTGGCAGTGTGGGCTTAAGCAGCTTTTACAAACACAAAAATGTGACAAAGAACCTAAACATTTTTTCATGTATTCTAAGTAAGCAAAAAATGCGTTTTTCCAAAGAATTCCTATGTCTTTTGAAAGTTTTCTAGTGCTAGTGTGAGCGGCTGCCTGATATTGGATTGTGGTTTGTTTGCAGTTGTGTTTTGCAGCCATTGGCAGCGAGCACCCGCGGCGTCACTATTTCACATTGATTTAGAGGTGGTTTGGATCGTTTTTATGCTTTTGATGGTCGTTATGAGTTGTCATAGAGTTAATTTTTGCAACTTTTTCAGTTTATTGTTGTAATGCATTGATAAGGTTACACTACAACTTATTTGGCTTTTTTGAGTACCAAATATGCCCAATGGGACACTTTTGTATTTTTTCGGCAAGTCCACACTTGAAATTACTACAGTTGTTGTAAATTGCCCCGCAACTAATTCCCACCATTTAACCTGGGCTCTATGTTCACAAAAGTTTGTTTAATTTTTGGGAGGACAATAGAATTTTTTTCATAATCCAGTGCTTCTTAAATCTTGAAAAGGGTTCATCATCATCCAGTGGGAAATTTATTTTTACTACTAGAGCAGCAGCGAACCATGTGAGTTCTCTGCATTTCCAGCATGCTCGTCAATGTCTAGACCCTAGCACACAATAAATTGTAATAAAGATGGATTAGTGACTCGGCCTCTTACCCTGGTGCCTTCTGAACTCTTCTTTCTGCTGATTTGTATCCTTGATGTGCACTAATCAAATGACAAGATATATACAAATCACCCAAATGCAACTTCTACTTTCCACTTCATTCTTCAGTTTTGATTACTTTTTTTAATTTTCATGTGTAAATATATTTGAATAATTGGACGCATCAATAAACATGGGTACTCATCACTACTTCTTGATAACCACAATTAAGGCTGCTGGTTCTGTTATTTACGTCAAACCTCTATACTCACCCCGACAACAATATATACAGTTATGGGCCTCTTACACCAAGTAATTTAATGAGCCGGACATCAACTGCCCTGTAAACAGCGGTTTGAGTACATCCCTGAAGATCGAGGCCGAGTGCTCCATAAAATTGTGAGCACGCACTCGGAAATGTAGAGTTGATTTTGGGTCCACAGTGGTATTGCTTTTGGGACCGTACCAAAGGAGCCTGATCCTTTGGATCCACGCAGTGGAGTTGAGTTGTGTTGCCTCACCAGTGGAGTTGATCTTGGAACCTACCAACGTATTGGGGTCTACTGGTGGAAGTTTGATTTTTGGGGCCCACAAATGGAGTCGATCCCTTGTCCCATCAGCAAAGCTGATCCTTGGGACCCACCTTAGAGTCGATTCTGGGGCCTCGCCGTGGAGGCTGAAAGTCTTGGGGCTCACCAGTTGCGAGCTGATTATTGGGACCCACCCAGTGATGCTGTATTCCTTGGGCCCACCATGGATTGATTCTTGGGGCCCACTCAGTGAGGAGCTGATTCTTGGGCTCACCAGTGGAGCTGATTCTTGGGGGACCCACCAGTGGAGCTGAATTCTTAAGGGCCCACCAGTGGAGCTATTCTTGGGCGCCCGACCAGTAGAGTAGTTTGATCTGGGCCCACCATGGAGTCGATTCTTGGGGCCACCAGTGGAAAGGATTCTTTGGGGCCACCAGTGGAAAAGGATTCTTAGGGCTCCTCCAGTTGGAGTATGATGTCTTGGGTCCCTACCAGTGAGTGTGATTCTCTTAGGACCCACCAAAGGAGTTGTATTCTTTGGGGTCCACCAGTGGAAAGGATTCTGGGTCCACCAGTGGAATTGATTCCGGGAGCTTCAACAGTGTGGCTGAATTCTTGCGGGGACCCCCAGTGGAGTTGATTCTTGAGACCCACCCCATGAGTAATTTTTGAAGGTCCTCTACACCAATGTACATGAACACTTGCACACTGCTTCCCTTCCCAGTCTTTCTTCAGTCCCATAAGTCCTGTCCGATGCCCTAAGCCCACCATTTCATGAACCCACGGCCACAATGCCTAGGGGCCTACCGATGTTTCCCCTGCTCCCCTAGGGCCAGTTGGCCTGCCCTTATATTCAATCTAAATGCATAGTATAGAGTGCTATATATTTCTTCTTTGGTAACTGCAGACCCCCTCGGCAGCTACACAGGTTACAACACGCTGTATCCAGCTTGGATTTATTAGCAAGCACAGAATAGATCAAGACTGGAAAAAAAAAAACCTGGTGAAAATCGGAGAGGTATTCCTCTCTGTCCTTATGCATTTGACAGCCGGGTGCTTCCCACCTAGTGCTCAATGCAAGGCAGCTGACTGCAGCCACCTTTCCTATACGATGCTGCTGCTTGAAAAGGATCTAGTACACCTGAAATGTGTTGCTGTAAAATTCCTCATGGATCCAAGAACCTCTTGCGTCGTCACATTTGGGCCCACATGATGCAATTTTTTCATGCTGGTTAAAATGTGTTTTTTCAATTACAACTACAAATGCCTCAGCGTCATAATAAATCACCTCACTTTTGGAACAACGAAGGTGAAATCCTGATCAAATTATGGGGTACTTTAAAATAAAACAAAAACAAAAAACCCACAGGCACTTTGTATTGCTGCAGGCACTTTTTTGTGCATTCAAGAAACACAACGTAAGAATCCAGCCTCATAGAGGAAGTGTGACAGGGAACAGAGGCAGCAAGTTTTTTTACTCATTTTTGACCACAGTGCAAGACACATATTATGGACCAGCAGCTAAATATCTGTAATTATATCAGCACAGACACCAGTCAGCTATATGAAACTGGGAGAGATTCACAATCAAGGTCCTGGTTAGGTTGTCACAGTGTATCTGTAGCGAGCTCGGACTGGCCCACAGGGATATAGGGGAAACCCCCGGTGGGCCCATGAGAAGGGTAGACCTGAAGTTGTTTTATAACTGTATATACATCCTTGAAAGAAACAGAGAAGCAGAAAAAGAAAGGCAAGAAGCAAAAGCAGGTGTATTGGAGTGCCTGCACGGTCATTTTACATAAGTGTATGGTGGGCCCCCACAATATCTCGCGCTGGTGGGAACAAGACAAGCAGCTCAACTGGTGGACTCCTAACATCAACTCCACCTGTGGGCTCTAGGCTCCCCAGTCCGACACTGTCTGAAGCAGACTGCATCCCTCAGCTGCTGGAGGAGCCATAGAGCCAACACTACCATCCAGGGGCCCACATGCTGACTGCGCATCCTCTCATCTGCTGAGAGGAAGCCATAGAGCCAACACTACCATCCAGAGGCCCACATGCTGACTGCACCCACAGCTGCTGGAGAGCCATAGAGCCAACACCACACCATCCAGGTGGCCCCACAGTCTGCGGGAAGGACCATAGAGCCAACGACCACCATCCAGGGGCCGACTGCTGCGCGAGGAGCCATGAGAGCCAACACCACCATCCAGGGCCCCCACAGCTGGCTGAGACTGGAGCCATAGAGCCAACACCACCATCCAGGGGCTCTTCCCACATCTGCTGGGGGGTCACATAGAGCCAACACCACCATCCCAGTGGCCCCCCACAGCTGCTGGAGGGTACATAGAGCCAACACCCACCATCCGGGGCCCACAGCTCTGGCGTCCATAGACCAATACCCGACATCCATAGGGCCCCACAGCTGCTGGAGGGTCCATAGAGCCAATACCACCATTCCAGGCCCCGACAGCTGCTGGAGGGCCCATAGAAGCCAACAACACCATCCAGGGCCTGAACAGCTGCTGGAGGACCATAGCGAGCCAACACCATCACCATCCAGGGCCTGAAACCAGCTGCTGCTGGAGCCATAGAGCCAACACCATTATCCAGGGGCCCCACAGCTGCTGGAGGGACCCATAGTGGCCATACACCATCCAAGGGGCCCCCACAGCTGTCTGGAGGAGGGACCATAGAGCCAACAACACCATCCAGGGGCCCCACAGCTACTGGAGGAGCCATAGAGCCAACACCACCATCTAGGGGTCCACACAGGCTCATTTGATGTCTGGGGAACAAATGGGGTAGAGAAGAAAGTCTTGGTACTGCTCTTCTCAACAATGATGGACATTTCTACCCATGTGACATGTTGCAGAGGTGCGGTGACATCTCTGTCTGCTCGGGGGGGTGGTCGGCCCCCTACACATTAGTGGATAGCAGAGGTGCAAAAGTGACATCCTACGCTCCGGGTCCCCATACACAGTAGTGGTAGCATAGGTGCAGTGACATCCCTCTGCCTCCGGGGCCACCATACACAGTAGGGTTAGCAGAGGTCAGTGACACCTGACTGCTCTGGGGCTACCAATTACACAGAAGGGTTAGCATAGTGCAGTTACATCCGTCCTGCCCTCCGGAGGGGACCCATACACAGTAGTTTAGCAAGTTTGAGCGCTGGACATCCGTCCTGCTCTGGTGCTCCATACACACTAGGTTAGCAAGGGCAGTGACATCCGTCTGCTCTGGGGTCTCCATACACAGTAGGGTTCTGCAGAGGTGCAAGTGACATCTCCTGCCTGGGGCCTCATACACAGTGGGTTAAGCAGAGTGCAGGTGACATCCGTGCTGCCTCTGGGGCTCCAAACACAGTAGGGTTAGCAGAGGTGCAGAGACATCCGTCGCTCCGGGGCCCCATCACACAGTAGGGTTAGCGAGGTGCAGTGGACAATCCGTCCTGCCTATGTGGGCACCATACACGTAGGGGTAAAGCAGGAGGTGCAGAGACATCCCGTCTGCTTCCGTGGGCCCCATCACACAGTAGGGTTAGAGCCATGAGGTGCAGGGACATCCGTTCGAGCTATGGGGCTCCATAACACAGTAGGGTTAGCCAGACGTTGCGCTGACATCTCGTCTTGCTCCGAGGCCCGCCCATACACCATGTAGGGTTCTAGAGCAGATGGTTGCAGTGACAGGCGGCATCACTGGGCTACAGGGGCATTCACTGTGCTACGGGGGCATCTCACATGGCTAACCATGTGCAGGTGCTCTTAGATGGGGCATTTGTATAGAGATAGGAATTGGTAGAGAAGAGATGATAAATTGAGAAGTCTTAAGATGTCTAGAGTTATGTAAATTTTACAGTGAAGGAGTTTCTTGCCGAGGAACGTAGTCCTCATGGCGTCCTGGGACCAGATGGAGAAGAGAGAAAGAGATGAACAACTCTTCAGAGACGTCTCCTGTGAGTCACTAGATATAATCACGTTATTGTACATTCTCTTATATTGTCTGCAAGAAGCCTGTGTTCTCAGCGGTATCCCCATCACGTATGGTCACTGTATGGCCTGCGGTAATATAGGTTTGAAGTAATAATGGTTTTGTATCGTAATGGTCAGTTTGTGTTATCCCGCTCACTATGTGGTGGTGATATTGGTCACGGTGTTGCTGTATTTGGTCACTATGGTGGTAATATGTGGTCATGGCGTGTGGTAGTATTATATTCGGTCTCACTGTGTTGGTAGACTACATGTGGTCTAAGTGTGGTTCTTGGGATTCGGGTTTTGTGTAGCAGTCTGTTTATTTTGGTAACTTATGACTAATTATCTATAGTTTTATATGACACATTGTTGTAAAGCTTTCTGGTAATTATTTGGTGCTTTGTTGATGGTTATGGCACTGTGTTCATTATGGCACTTTATGTTTACATGAGGGGGAGGGAAGGGGGGGGGCGAAATTTCTTCACCTCGCCCTGAGGAAATGTTAGCCTAGATACGGCCCTGGGTGCACGTGACAACTGTCTCATCCATGGCCCCATACACAGTATGGTTAGCAGAGGTGCATGTGACATCTGGTCTGCTCCAGGGCGGCCCCAAACACAGTAGGGTTTAGCTAGAGGTGCAGTGATCATCTGTCTGCCTCCAGGGCCCCATACACAGTAGGTTAGCAGAGGTGCAGTGACATCTGTCCTGCTCCAGGGCCCATACCCAGCTACGGGTTTAGCAAGAGTGCATTGACCATCCATCTGTTCCGGCCCCATACCACAGTAGGGTTAGCAGAGGTTAAGTGACGATTCCGTCTGCTCCGGGCCCCCATACACAGAAGGGTTACCGCCGAGGGTGCAAGGTGACATCCTATCCTGTTCCGGTGCGGTCCCATTACACAGTAGGGTTAGCAGAGCTGCAACTGTAACTTTCATCTGCTCCCGGGGCCCCATACACAGTAGGGTTAGCAGAGATTAGCAGTGAACATCCATTCTGTTCCTGGCCCCATACACCTGTATGGTTAAGAGGTGCAGTGACATTCATCTGCTCCATTGTCCCTACACAGTAGATTAGCAGAGGTTGTCATGCGCACATCCGTCTGCTCCAGGCCCCATACAACTGTTATGGTTTTAGCAGAGGTGCAGTGGACTTTCACTGCCTCCGGAAGGCCCACATACACAGTAGGGTTATGCGGAGGTGCAGTGACAATTTAATCTGGCTGCCGGGGCCCCATACCACAGTAGGGTTACAGAGGTGCAGTACATTCAACTGCTACCATTGTCCCATACACAGTAGTGTAAGCAAGGTGCTGTGACATTCCGTCGGCTCCCGGGCCCCATACACAGTAGGGTTAGCAAGGTGCAGTGATCAATCCGTCTGCTCCAGGGCCTCATACACAGTATGGTTAGCAGTGGTGCTAGTTAGACCATCGTCTGCCTCCAGGTCCCCATACACTGTAGTTAAGCAGACGGTTCATGACAACCGTCTGCTCCGGGCACCATACACAGTAGGGTTAGCAGCGTGCAGTTCATCCCCGTCTGCTCCGGGGCCCCATACACAGAGGGTTTAGTCAGAAGGTGCACGTGACATTCGTCCTGCTCTGGTGCCCCATACACAGTAAGGTTAGCAGAGGTGCAGTATGACATCCGTTCTGCTCCAGTGCCTCCATACTAACATAGGTTTAGCAGAGCTGCAGTGACATCCGTTCTGCTCCGGGCCCCCATACACAGTAGGTTAGCATAGAGTGCATGACATCCGTCCTGCTCCGGGTCCCATACACAGTAGGTTAGCAAAGGTCGCAGTGACATCCTTCTCGCTTTCTGGGGTCCCCATAACACTGTACGGGTTAGCATGAGGTGCAAGGTGACATCCGACTGCTCCTGGGCCCCACACACTAGTAGGGTTAGTAGAGGTGTAGAGACATCCGTCCTGCTCCCGGGGTCCCCATAGACAGTAAGGGTTAGCAGAGGTGCGGTGACAACTGTCTGCTCTGAGGCCACATACACAGTAGGGTTAGCAGACAGGGCAGTGACATCCGTCTGCTCTGGGGCCGCCATACTACCAGTAGGGTTAGCAGAGGTGCAGTGACATCCGTCTACTCCAGGGCCCCATACACATTAGGGTAGTACAGGTGTAGAGACCGCCGTCTGCTCAGGGGCCCCATGCACAGTAGGTTTAGCAGAGGTGCGGTGACAACCGACTGTCTCCATGGGCCCACATACACGTTAGGGTTAGTAGAGGTTAGAGACATCCGTCTGCTACCGGGCCCCATAGACAGTAGGGTTAGCATAGGTGCGGAGGACTCATCTGTCTGCTCTGAGGCCACATACACAGTAAGGGTTTACAGTATAGGTGCAGTGACATCCCCGTCGCTCTGGGCCCCATACACAGTAGGTTAGCTGAGGTCAGTGACATCCCGTCGCTTCAGGCGCCAAACACAGTAGGGTTATAAACAAGGTGTAAAGAGACATCCGTCTGCTTCCGGGGCCCCATACACAGTAGGGTTAGCAGAGGTGCAGTACATCCGTCGCTTCAGGGCGCCATACACTATATCATAGGGTAGTACATGGTGTAGAGACATCCTGTCTGCTCCGGGCCCATACACAGTAAGGGTTTTTAGCAGAGTGCAGTGAACATCCCTATCTGCTCTGGGGCCCCATACACCAGTAGGGTTAGCAGAGGTGCGGTGACATCTGTACCGTGCTCCGAGGCCCCAAACACAGTAGGGACAGCAGAGGTTGCAGTGACATCCCGTCCTGCTCAGTGAGCCCCATACACAGTAGGGTTAGCAGAGGTGCAGTTGACATCCCGTCTCTCGGCTGTGGCCCCATACACAGTAGTCTAGCAGCAACGGTGCCGTGACATCCGTCTGCTCCCATGTGGCTTCCATACACAGTAGGTTTTAGCAGATGGTGCAGTGACCACGCGTCTGCTCCCAGATGCCCCATACACAGTAGAGGTTAAGTAGAGTGCAGTGACATCACTTCTGCTTCTCAGGGGGCCGCCATACACCATAGGTTTCAGCAGAGGTGCAGTGACATCCATCTGTCTTCAGGGCGCCATACAACAGAGGGTTTACAGCATAGGTGTCAGTGACATCCATCTGCTCCAGGGCCCCCATACGACAGTAGGGTTAGTACAGGTGTATAGCGACATCCGTCCTGCTCCAGAGGCTTTAAAATACATTCATATATAGTACGGTTAGCAGAGGTGCAGTGACAACCGTCTGCTCTCGGGCCTCCATCACTACATACGAGGGTCCGTCTCACAAGTGGCCCCATACACCAGTAGGATGCCCTGCGCGCGTCCAAATTGAATAAAGAGTGGTGCCGCGCACTCTTCTTCCCGGCGATCGCCATCCCCACAACATAGCTGCGGCGACACAATGCTTGGACACGGCAGCGGGGAGCCTTGTGAACGCTCCCACCACAGCATTGTCCTCCCTCTGCCCACTATTGCCCGGCCTGGCAGGATAGTGGGAAAACGCCATCTTTGTACACAGTCTAATGCATTGTCAAATGCAATGCATTAGACTGTATTAACGATCACAACCCCCCTAGTAGTCAAGCACCACAAAGGGGCTACTCTAATGTTAAAGTTCTTTTAAACAAACAAAAAAATTTTAAAGTACAAAAAAAGTATTAAAAGTTCACGATCACCCCCCTTTCCCCATTTTACAAATAGAAAAACAATAAAATAATATAAAGTTACACAATTTGGGTATCGCCGAGTCCCAAACACAGTCCGATTTCTGGCTATAAAAAATTTATAACATCACTTATCCCTTACGCTAAACACGGAAGAAGGAAAAAAAAATTCCAAATGCCAAATATTTGCATTTTTTTGGTCATTTTACGTCACCCAAAAAATGGAATAAAAGTGAATCAAAAAGTTGCATGCATTTCAAAACTGGTAGCAATACAAAAAGTGCACTTAGCCCTCAACATAAATGCCCCTCACTGACGTCCGTAGGTGTTAGTCAAAAAAATTATCGTCCATGAACAAAATGTTTGGGAGTTTTTAATGATACCAAAACATAACGGACGCCTACATGTTTGTATATCGCGGATGCGTGTCAACCTGTAGACATACTGATAACACATTATATTTACACGAAGAATGAACGCCGTGAAAGCAACTACCCCCGCAAACCTGGCGAAAATCAATACGTTTTTTTCACAATTTGACCCACTTTGGAACATTTTCTTTGGCGTTTCCCTAGTTCACCCCCTCTCACAAATAAAAGCCCTCATGTGTCTATGTAGGTGGAAAAATAAAAAGGTTATGGCTCTGGGAAGGCGAGGAGGAAAAAACAAACGTGTCAACAACAAGAAACGCCGGGTCCTTAAGGGGTTAAAGTCACACCTGACCCACCAAAGAGCCTTGAAACACAACGAGGAGTTTAAAGTCAAGACAGTTACCCAAACTGCAGAAAGCTGCTTCCGGGTTTTTGCCCTTTTTCAGTATAGATTAAAGTACAGGTTGGCTAGGTGAGAAGATTTAGATGTAGCTCAAAAGGTGCAATGTTCCTCATGAGGAAAAGGAACCATAGAAGTTTGAGAAGACTTATTGGCCTTGAATGCTATATAAAATCCAAAGGGGTTTTGGCATCTGGGACTATACCCAAGCACACTGGCCTCAGAAGGGATTTTGCCTGATGATAAAACTCCTTTCAATCTATTCATATAAGCTCTAGGAAAGACAGGGAGGGACTCCGTTTGGCCACTTATGAAACCTGGGCATTTATAAAGTCCAACCTGCCAACACTACCAAAAGCCTTGAAACATGACTAGGAATTTGGCTTTGAGGAAAACTACTACCAATAAGTGACAATGGAGTTCTAGCTCTTTCCTGTGAGCTTATATGAATATATTTAAATTTCAGTGGAGCCTTCATGGCTTGTACATCTCCACACACCTTCATGGTACCTTCCCTAGTGAGAAATTTTTCTTAAAAGCTTTGTATAAATGCCTAAATGCCTTCTATAACAGCTAAAAAAAAAACTTAAAATGGATTGAAAAACAATGCCGACTTAAAAAAGACACATAGTAGATTTATTTATTTAAAAATCCATTTTTAGAAGCAGGCAGATTTTATATTTTAAAAACTGAGAAATTTTTCAACTTTTTCATTTAATTTTTTAATTTTTTTTTTTTTTTTTTAAACACAAAGGGTATCGACTAAAAATTAACCACTAACAGAAATACAGTGTGTCACTACAACAAACTGAGAATCACTTGGAAAAGCATTAAAAAAATTTAAGAAAATCCTTTCCATCCTTTACATTACAAAGTTTCTTGCTATGCAGAGTACGATCACGTTTGCTACAACAGGAGGATGGCGAATCTCCATATCAGATTCATATTAATTAAAAAACATCACTCACTATGCAAAACCAATGAAGTCTTCGTGGTTGGTGTTGATATAGGACAGCTGGATGTCAATCAGAAGTAACACCTATACAAAGAATACAATGATTTATTATTTAGACAAATATCAATGGACTGATAAAATACATTGATCTATATAGTGTAGAACATGAAAACATACAAAGAGAAAAAATCTATTTTGGAGGTTGTAGTCTCACCCAATACTCGCACACAAGAAGACAACAGTGATGCAAATGTCACATGACCATTAGGGAGGTGCTGGAAGATTTTGCACCCCTTTAAATACAAGGGCAAAAGGACTATAAATGTCACATGACTATTAGGGGATACTGGTGCAGATTTTGCACCCCCTGTTATACAAGGACAGTAGTACCATAAATTTCACATGACCAGTGGGATACAATGGGACAGATTTTGCACACCTCATATACTAGGACATTAGTACTTTAAATGTCAAGACAACAGTGCTGAAAATGTCACATGACCATTAGGGGGGCGCTGGTGAAGATTTTGCACCTCTTTAAATACAAGGGCAAAAGGACTATAAATGTCACATGACCATTGGGGTACAATAGGACAGATTTTGCACACCTCATATACTAGGACATTAGTACTATAATGTCACATGACCATTAGGGGGCATTGGTGCAGAAATTTCCACCCCATATATACAAGGACAATAGTACCATGACCATTAGGGAATACTGGTGCAGATTTTGTCACATGATCATTGGGGGATATTGGTGCAGATTTCGCACCCCCTATTATACAATGACAATAGTACCATAGCAAGTGCACGATGACTGCATAAGGGATATTGGTGCAGATTTCGCACCCCCTATTATACAATGACAATAGTACCATACATGTCACATGACCATTAGGGGATACTGGTGCAGATTTTGCACCCCCTATTATACAAGGACAGTAGTACCATAAATGTCACATGACCATTGGGGTACAATGGGACAGATTTTGCACACCTCATATACTAGGACATTAGTACTTTAAATGTCAAGACAACAGTGCTGAAAATGTCACATGACCATGAGGGAGGCGCTGGTGAAGATTTTGCACCTCTTTAAATACAAGGGCAAAAGGACTATAAATGTCACATGACCATTGGGGTACAATAGGACAGATTTTGCACACCTCATATACTAGGACATGAGTACTATAATGTCACATAACCATTAGGGGGGCACTGCTACAGAAATATCTACCCCGTAAATACAAGGACAATAGTACCATGACCATTAGGGGATACTGGTGCAGATTTTGCACCCCTTATATACAAGGATAATAGTACCATTAATGTCACATGACCCTTAGGGGATACTGGTGCAGATTTGGCACCCCCTATTATACAATGACAATAGTACCATAAATGTCACATGACCATTAGGGGGCATTGGTGCAGAAATATCTACCCCCTATATACAAGGACAATAGAACCATAAATGTCACATGAGGATTAGGGGGCATTGGTGCAGAAATATCCACCCCATATATACAAGGACAATAGTACCATGACCATTAGGGGATACTGGTGCAGATTTTGCACCCCTTATATACAAGTATAATAGTACCATTAATGTCACATGACCATTAAGGGATACTTGTGCAGAATAGTGCACTCCCCTATATACAATGACAATAGTACTATTCATGTCACATGACCAGTAGGGGTAATTGGTGCAGAAATTTCTAACACTTATATACAAGTATAATAGTACCATTAATGTCACATGACCATTAGGGGATACTGGTGCAGATTCTGCACCCTTTATATGCAAGGACAATAGTACTATTCATGTCACATGACCATTAGGCGATACTGCTGCAGATTCTGCAACTCTTGTATACAAGGATAATAGTACTATTCATGTCCAGCCATGACCAGTAGAGTATTGGTGCAGATTTTGCACAGAGAGTGTCCAGGCGATAGCGCAGGAAACCTTTATCATAGTATATCTGTTTAGAATCTTGCTGCAGCAGTTTATGTGGATTATTTCATACATCGTGATTGGGGGGCTCCCTGCTTCCCGTGCACGCACCTGCTCTTTGGTTTTCTCTTCCCGTTGATGTATGAAGAAAGTTACAATCCTTTCTGCTTCATCTCTGAGCTTTGGATGGTCAGGATAACTAAGGGAAACAAAATATAGAAGAGTGGTAACAAAATCATCACAATACTGCTCTGCTGTAGAGCTACAGGTTTTTAGTGTCTATGCAGGCAGGTAAAGTTCGGACTGGGGTAGACTACAGCCAATAGTGGGAAATTTCATTCTGGGACATAACAACATTTGGAGTTGATTCTGTGGCCTACTCCATTTCCATTCTGTTCTATGGGAGTTCCCAGTACAGGGAGCGCTTATGTTCTCTCCATTCTGTTCCTATGGGGAGTTCCCAGTACAGGGGAGCGCTGTGGTTTCTCTCTATTTCTTGTCTATGGGAGTTTCCCAGTACAGGGTACGCTGTGTTCTCTCTATTCTGTTCTATGGGAGTTCCCAGTACAGGGGAGCGCCGTGTTCCTCCATTCTGTTTCTATTGGAGTTCTCAGTACAGGGGAGCGCTGTGTTCTCTCTATTCTGTGCTATGGTATTTCCCATACAGGGGAGCGCTGTGTCCTCTCTAGTTCCTGTTCTATGGGAGTAACCCAGTACAGGTAGCGCTGTGTCCTCTCCATTTTGTTGTATGGGAGTTCCCAGTACCGGGAAGCGCTGTGTTCTCCATTCTGTTCTATGGGAGTTCCCTGTACACGGGAGCGACTGTGTTCTCTCCATTTCTGTTCTATGGATTCCCAGTACAGGGAAGCTCTAAAGTCTCTCCATTCTGTTCCTATGGGAGATCTCCAGTACAGGGAGCGCTGTGTTCTCTCTATTCTGTTTCTATGGAGTTCCCAGTATAGGGACCTGTGTTCTCTCTATTCTGTCTATGGGGAGTTCCCAAGTACAGGGAGCGGTGTTCTCTCTATTCTGTTCTAAGGGAGTTTCCCAGTACAGGGAGCGCTTGTGTTCATCCATTCCGTGTTTCTATTTGAAATTCCAGAACAGGGAGCGCTGTTGATCTCCGTTCTGTTCTATGGGATTCCCGGTAACACGGGTAGCACTGTGTTCTCTCCATTCTGTTCTATGTGAAATTCCCAGTACAGTGGAGCCTGTGTTCCTTCTGTTCTATGGGAGTGTCCCGTCACAAGGTGAGGCGCTGTGTTCTCCATTCTCTGCTCCATGGGAGTTTCCAGTACAGGATAGTGCTGTGTTCTCCATTCTGTTCTATGGCAGTTTCTCAGGAACAGTGGAGCGCTGTGTTCTCTCCATCTGTCTATGTGGGAGTTTCCATTACAGGCCCAATGGGTTCTCTCATTCTGCTCTATGGGAAGATCTCAGTACAGGAGATCGCTGTGTTCTCCTCCATCGTTCAATGGGAGTTCCCAGTACAGGGGAGCGCTGTTTTCTCTCTATTCTGTTCTTTATGGGAGAGTTTCCTGTACAGGGGAGCGCTGTGTTCTCTCTATTCTGTTTCTATGGGAGTTCCCAGTACGAGGGGAGCGCTGTGTTTCTCTCTATTCTGTTTTATGGGGAGTTCCCAGTACAGTGGGTGAGCGCTGTGTTCTCTCTATTCTGTTTCTATGGAGTTCCAGTACAGGGAGCGCTGTGTTCTCTCTGTCATCTGTCTATGGGAGTTCCCAGTACAGGGGAGCGCTGTGTGTTCTCTCTGTTTGTCTATGGGAGTTCCAGTACAAAGGTGAGCGCTGTGTTCTCTCTGTTCTGTTCTTTGGAGTTCCCAGTACAGGGGAGCGCTGTGTTCTCTATATTCTGTTTCTATGGGAGTTCCAGATACAGGGGAGCGCTGTGGTCTCTCTATTATGTTCTATGGGAATTCACAGTACAGGGGTAGCGCTGCTGTTTCTCTATTCAGTTCTATGGGAGTTCCCAGTACAGGGGAGCCCTGTGTTCTCTCTATTCTGTTCTATGGGAGTTCCCAGTACAGGGGAGCACTGTGTTCTCCATTCTGTTCTATGGGAGTTCTCAGTACATGGGCGCAGTTTGTCTGGCTGTACCCAGAACTCCTGTAGAACAGAAGGAAAAGTTGTGTGTGAGCGTATGTTCTCTATAATACACTTTACCCACAGTGGCATGTGAACCGTGCACAAACTGCACCGTGTCAGAACTACCGTCACCTTGTACCAGAAAGCCAGTAAATATCCTGACTCTGGTGGGGACATGGAATCGTCTTCCACTGACAACAACTGGAAAAGCCAACTTAATTAAAATGGTACTCCTGCCGCAATTGTTATATAGGATTCAGAACTCTCTGCTCTGACTACCACCATCTTTTGTGGAAGGGTGGCAGCGCCGAAATAAAACTGGAAACGCTACAAGAGACGAGGCTAGGGGGGGCTGAGCCGCACCAAATACTTTGCTGTACTTTCTAGCATCTAGATGGCAAGTTGTTGGATGGGACAATAAAGAGGAGGAAGGCCCTGGTGGCAAACTTACAGCACAACTCTCACACCGGCCACATCTGTGTTGGCTCTGGGAAACAGGAATAGAAAGGACGCTTCCAACATTAACCCGAATGTACAAGGTGTGGGACAGAGGGAAGCAAATCTTGGACGTCAAAAGCCTAAGTTCACTACCACATGGCGCAACCCCAACCTCCCACATCTACTTTATAGCGAGAAAGGGGCAGACAGTAACCGACATGTGCATATCAACCCAAGAACAAAAGCAAAAGACCTTGTGAAGATGCTGGTGGAGCAGGGAAGAATTGCAGATTGTGTCACATATGCACAGGAAAAAAATATAAACGCCCCCAGTCCTTGTATCAACATGGCTGAAAGCCACTCGCCCAGGAAGAAAGCATTACTCCGAAAAAAACATAGAAGTCTCAGATTCATGTATGTAAATGCACAGGAACAAGACCTAAATTTCTCGGAGATGTCCTGTGGTTCACCCCACCTCTTCTGACGAAATAACATTGGAACTGTTTGGCCATAATGACATAGTTATGTTTGGAGGAAAAGGGGAGCAGCTTGGAAGCCTAAGAAAAACATCCAACTGTGAAACACGGGAGGTGGCAGCATTATGTTGTGGGGTGTTTTTGCTGCTGGAGGGACTGGTGCCACTTCACATTGTGGCAATACTAAAGCACATTTCTCACAGGACTATCAGCCAGGAAGTTACAGCTTGGGCAGAAAATGGGTCTCCAAATGGACACAATGACCTGAAGTACTGCCAAATGTTTACAACAGTGGCTTAAAGGGGTTTTGCAAGGACGTACCTTATCTGTAAGAAGCAAATGTCAAAAAAAGCCGACGCTGAGCTGAGAGAGTGACACACAGCCAGGAGCACAGAGCTGCATAAGGGATCGTGTGAAATGTTCCTCAAATAATAAATAACAACTAGTGGATTCTGATACAAAAGACAAAATTATTTCTACCGGTGCCTTGAAAGCTTCTTCAGCTCCATCTCATCAGATAAGAAGTGTTCTCTGCTCAAGCCAGGGCCAGCAGCTCTTGTGCAGGTGCCGTATCTATTAAAAAGCTTTTAAGTAAACTAAGGGCAGGTAATGATAGCCTGTAGCTATCTCACGACGGCAATATTTTTAATAAATAATATTAGAAAAAAGTGATTAAATACCCATTTTGGAGGATCCGACGTCAACATTACATTGTGGCAAAACCCCTTTAAGGAGAACCAAGTCAATGTTTTGGAGCAGCCGTCACAAAGCCCCGATCTCAATCCTATTGGAAATTTATGGGTAAAGCTGAAAAGGCCGGAGCGAGCGAGGCGACCTCCAAACATGGCTCAGTGACACCAGTTCTGTCAGGAGGAAAAACACATCACAGATAAAGTGTTTAGTTTTGTTCTGACTATCTTTTGTAGTCAATGGTGAAATACTCTGCTGGATATCTCACTCTGGGAGGGTGGGGGGGGATGTCAAATGCCCATTCTATTTAAACAGTATGTAGAGGGCGAGAAATTTAGATCCACACTAGCAAGTTAAAATTAGCTTAAGGAATCACTGGAAGTGAAAAGTGATGTCTACACAGCAAACACTGAAATGCCATCCTATTTCGGACGGCATTTTGTCATTTGCTGTGTGCACATAGCCTTAGTCTCTGACAACTGAGAACCTCTCCCTTCCCCCAGCTCACACAGAACGAATCCTCACCTGCACACTGTGGAGCGTGTCTGCTGAGAGAGAAGATACGCCCTGCATGGAGGAGACAACGCCCTGACATTTCACAAGCTCTGCTTGGCAACCAGCACAAAAGGCTGCCAAATGCTGGAACGAGAGAAGCCCTTTAATGAACATTTCTCCAAGGGAATTATCTCGTGTATACAAATGCTTCTCCTCTGAGCTACTACAAAAAGATACACGAAGGGTAAAAACAAAATGGGAATCAGACTTAGGCCCTTTATCAGATGATAAGGATTCTGGGAAATATCCTATTACTTTCCCTTAAAGACATAAGAGTTTGATACCAAAAATCGTACATGTTGGTATTGCCGGATTCATATAAACCTGTAGAAAACAGATAACACATCTATACTGAAGGTTAAATGCCGTAAACACAAACCCCCTACAACCATGGCACAAATATGTTTTTTTCACATTTTGCCTCACTTAGTATTTTTTTGCGGTTTCTAGTATATTCTATGGTAAATAAAAAAAATTAAAAAAGGGGGGGGGGGGCTGGGGAGGCGAAACATAAAGGCCGTGGTGGGAAGGGGTTAATGTTGTCCATGCACTGCTCAAAAATTTGGCTGCCAAGTCCTGCTCTGGATGGGATGAGAGAGGGGTGGGATTCTAGTTAGGGTATGGCCTGGTTCTTATTTATGTTGTTTTTGTGTGTTGAGTTATGTAGAATAGACAAAGGCATGCTTACTCCTATAATATGCATGTCAGTGTATCATCTAACTGATAAATCTTCCCTTTAACGGACGACAGCAACAAGGGATATATGTATAGACAGCCTATCCCACCCTATATACCCACCAAGCCAGCAACAAGGGTTATGTGATGTGTGCAGACAGCCTATCCCACCCTGTATGCCCACCAAGCCAGCAACAAGGGTTATGTGATGTGTGCAGACAGCCTATCCCACCCTGTATGCCCACCAAGCCAGCAACAAGTGTTATGTGATGTGTGCAGACAGCCTATCCCACCCTATATGCCCACCAAGCCAGCAACAAGGGTTATGTGATGTGTGCAGACAGCCTATCCCACCCTGTATACCCACCAAGTCAGCAACAAAGGTTATTTGTGCAGACAGCATATCATGCCCACTAACAGGGGGACGTGGGCGCAGATAGCCCATCACACCAGCCACAAGGGATGCATCCGCAGACAGCCCGTCACACTTTGCATACCCACCAAGCCAGCACATCACATTCCTCCTTCACAAGCTTCACACTGCCAATGCCACAAGTAGGAAGTGGTCACTATAGTGTGACTGGACACAGAAAGAAACGCGAGACGCAGATGAGACGTGATTGAGGAACATTTATTCTACAGTTTCGGGAAGTAAAAAAGGTAAAACAAAGAGGGGGCCGAACGCAAATTACCGCAGATTGTTCAGAGTGTTACACTGATCTGTTACATTGAGTCTGAGAATAGAGATAGGACAGAGTTTGCGCTTCCATCCCGGCACCTTCGCTGTTAACCGTGTGTTGGCCGCGCCCCGGGCCTGCGCCTCGCACCAGTGCACTTATTACTTGAGGGGTCTAATATCCCCAATGAACCCTTCCTGAAGGCGGCCATTGTGTGCGGTCACTAGCCCTCGAGAACCAGGCTGGCTACAGATGGGCCTGATCCACAATATGGCCGCTGGGCAGGTACCACACGTGCTTGTATTATTTTGGACTCACAGGTCCCCATTGTAAGTGTCCGTGGATAGATGAGATCTGTGCAAGAAGAATAAAAGGGGTTGATGGGAAATTATCTATAGTGCAGACAGTGGGGTCACCATTACCCAGGTATGAGCTAGTAACCCCTCAGTGACCATCAGGAACCCCTCCCGTGACAGGAGGCCAGATAGTCGCACCTCAATCCTTTACCTCGACCAAAATCAGCTGTGGCTGAGGGTTAACTAACGGCGGGCGCCCCTTCCCCCCCCCCCCCCCCCACCCCCCAATGCCACTGCGCTCCGTCAGCCGGACACCTCACACTCCGGGCCGTAAAGCAGCGGTCTAACCTACTAACCAGAGCAAGAGGCGAGGCGGAGAGGGCGAGCAAGCGTCAGTGCGAGCAAATGGTGGGGAAGGGGGTGAAGAGAGCAAAGAGTAGTGAAACAATGGAGGGCGAGGAGCAGGGGAGGGGGCCGGGCTTATTATGGAATCCCAAACTGTACAACGAGATCCTCCTTGGCGTCCACACGGATCTGTGAAAGTGCACTGAAGGCGTAAGCTGCTATCTTTGAAACCTAAAGACACGAGACAAAAAAAAGGGGATTAGAAGGCAAATGACCTGGAGGCGCGGGAAGGAGCGAGCGGGCGACGGAGGCGCGGGAAGGAGCGAGCGGGCGACGGAGGCGCGGGAAGGAGCGAGCGGGCGACGGAGGCGCGGGAAGGAGCGAGCGGGCGACGCGGGAAGGAGCGAGCGGGGCGACGGGAAGGAGGGGCGCGGAAGGAGGCGCGAGCGGAGGGCGACGGAGCGCGGGAAGGAGCGAGCGGGCGACGGGGGCGCGGGAGGGGAAGGAGCGAGCGGGCGACGGGGAGGACGGCGGGAGCGGGAAGAGCGAGCGGGCGACGGAGGCGCGGTGGAATGAGCAGCGAGCGGGCGACGGAGCGGCGCCGGGAAGGAGCGAGCGGGCGGCGACGGGAGGGCAGCGGGGGAAGGAGCGAGCGGGCGACGGGAGGCGCGGGAAGGAGCGAGCGGGCGACGGAGGCGGCCATATCTGACGTATGCATAGTGACGTGTCCCACACAGAGGCTCCAAGTCTCCACATAATGAGAACCTTTCCTCTCCCCTCTGTGGTAACAGGGTGCTTAGGTGTAACAGGGGCCCTGTTCACTTCTCAGGGCCCTGGAACATGATGGCTGTCCTCTAGAATGCCCACAGGGGCTCAACCCTACAGTATTTGGTAGCAGCTTCTCTGTAGAAGTGCCCCCTGAGCACTGACCACTCCCCTCCCCAAAATAGATCCCTAGAGAGGGACTCAAACTCATTTGAGGTAACATTTCTCTTGAGAAACAGCTGCCATCTTGGGGTGTGGTGACTTAGTTGCTACAATGAAACTTACAAGGGGAGTTCCCCTTTTAATGGAAAATACAGCACAACCTGCTGCTCCATTTTCTCCGCCGCAGATGTGAACCGAGGCTTACAGAGGGCTATGTACACTGGATACAGCCGTAACAAGCACCGAGCTGTGACAGGTAGGAGATCCGGACGGGGTGTTCTGCCTCCGAATGTAAAGAACGGGGGTTCCTATTCACTGACAGAAAGCAGAGATCCTGCGGCTCCTCTCATTACACCTCCTCTGCTATTGAGCACTGATAATACACTGTCACATCTCTGTGTTATGGGCAGTATTTCTCATTGATGCTTGTAGCCAAAACCCAGAGTGCAACCTACAGAGAAAACCTTAAAGAAGAGCTCGGCCGGTCACCCGGGTTCTGGTTACACACCCCGATGCTGTACCCCGCTGCGGGCGCGTGGCCTTACCTGCTGTATGTCTGCATAAGGGACCGGGTCGCTGGCGAGTATTTGGTGTGGCTGGGCGGTGAGCGAGGGCAGCGGCGGCACCTTCCTCCAGTGAGTCAGGTTACTGCTGAGCTTCGCTAGTTTTGTGCTGCGGAGAAAGAAATATCAGGAGATCAGATCTCACCAAGATCCCGAAGCTGAGGGAACAGATCCGGTGGAACTAATACACGGAAGATCATCCCCAAACTATAGCAGGGTGAAGCAGCCATGTACAGAGAATACTGCCCCGATACTATAGAGAGGCTGCGGGCCGCATGCCACACACACACACACACACACACACACACAGAAGCTGCGGACCGCACGCCACACACACACACACACAGAGGCTGCGGGCCGCACGCCACACACACACACACACAGAGGCTGCGGACCGCCCACCCACACACACACACAGAGGCTGCGGGCCGCATGCCAACACACACAGAGCTGCGGGCCGCAAGCCCCCAACACACAGAGGCTGCGGGCCGCACACCACACACACACACAGAAGCTGCGGGCCGCACTCCACACACAAAAACCAGAAGCTGCGGGCCGCACCCCACACACACAGGGGCTGCGGCCGCACGCCCACACCAACACACACCCAACACACACACACACACCCACACACACACAAAAACACACACAGGCTGCGGACCGCACGCCACACACACACAGGCTGCGGACCGCACGCCACACACACACACACAGGCTGCGGGCCGCACGCCACACACACACACACAGGCTGCGGGCCGCACTCCACACACACACACAGAAGCTGCGGGCCGCACGCCACACACACACAGAAGATGCGGGCCGCACGCCACACACACACACAGGCTCCGGGCCGCACGCCACACACACACACAGAAGCTGGGGCCCCCAGCCACACCCCACACAGAAGCTGCGGGCCGCCGCCACACACACACAGAAGCTGCGGGCCGCACGCCACCACAACAGAAGCTGCGGGCCGCACGCCACACAAAACACAAAACACACAGAGTCTGCGGCCCGCCCGCCACACACACACACACACCCAGCGGCTGCGGACCGCACGCCACACACACACACAGAGGCTGCGGGCCGCACGCCACACACACAGAAGCTGCGGGCCGCACGCCACACACACAGAGGCTGCGGGCCGCACACCACACACACACACAGAAGCTGCGGGCCGCACGCCACACACACAGAGGCTGCGGGCCACACACACACACACACACACACACACACACACACACACACACACACAGAGGCTGCGGCCCGCACGCCACACACACACAGGCTGCGGACCGCACGCCACACACACACAGGCTGCGGACCGCACGCCACACACACACACACAGCCCGCACGCCACACACACACACACAGGCTGCGGGCCGCACGCCAAAACACACAACACCAGGTGCGGGTCGCACGCCACACACACACACAGAAGCTGCGGGCCGCACGCCACACACACACAGAAGCTGCGGGCCGCACGCCACACACACACAGAAGCTGCGGGCCGCACGCCACACACACACACAGAAGCTGCGGGCCGCACGCCACAACTACACAGAAGCTGGCGGGCCGCGACCCACACACACACACACCACATATGGGCTGGGGCCCGCACGCCACACACACACAGAAGCTGCGGGCCGCACGCCACACACACACACACACACACACACACACAGAGGCTGCGGGCCGCACGCCACACACACACACACACACACAGAGGCTGCGGGCCGCACGCCACACACACACACACACACACACACACAGAAGCTGCGGGCCGCACGCCACACACACACACACAGGCTGCGGGCCGCACGCCACACACCCACACACACACACACACACACAGAGCCCCCACACACACACAGAAGCTGCGGGCCGCACGCCACACACACAGAAGCTGCGGGCCGCACGCCACACACACACACACAGAGGCAGCGGGCCGCACGCCCCACACACACACACACACACACAGAGGCTGCGGGCCGCACGCCACACACACACACACACAGAAGCTGCCGGCCGCACGCCACACACACACACACAGGCTGCGGGCCGCACGCCACACACACACACAGAGGCTGCGGACCGCACGCCACACACACACAGAGCTGCGGGCCGCACGCCACACACACACACACACAGAGCTGCGGACCGCACGCCACACACACACACAGAGGCTGCGGGCCGCACGCCACACACACAGAGGCTGCGGGCCGCACACACACACACACACACACAGAGGCTGCGGGCCGCACACCACACACACACACACAGAGGCTGCGGGCCGCACGCCACACACACACAGAGGCTGCGGGCCGCACGCCACACACACACATAGGAAGCGCGCCGCAGGACACACACACACACAGAGAGGCTGCGGGCCGCACGCCACACACACACACACAGAGCTGCGGGCCGCACGCCACACACACACAGAGGCTGCGGGCCGCACGCCACACACACACAGAGGCTGCGGGCCGCATGCCACACACACACACACACACAGCGGGCCGCAGCCACACACACACACACAGAGGCTGCGGGCCGCATGCCACACACACACACACAGAGGCTGCGGGCCGCATGCCACACACACAAGAGCTGCGGGCCCATGCCACAAACCACACACACACACACAGAGGGGGCGGGCCGCATGCCACACACACACACAACCAACACACACACCCCACACACCACACACACACACACACACACAACACACACACCAGCTGCGGGCCCCACGCCACACACACACACACAGGCTGCGGGCCGCATGCCACACACACACACACACACAGGCTGCGGGCCGCATGCCACACACACACACACAGGCTGCGGGCCGCATGCCACACACACACACACACAAAACACACAGAGGCTGCGGGCCGCATCCCACCACACACTCACACACACACACAGAGGCTGCGGGCCGCATGCCACACACACACACACACACAGAGGCTGCGGGCCGCATGCCACACACACACACACACACAGAGGCTGCGGGCCGCATGCCACACACACACACACACACACACACACGAGGCTGCGGGCCGCATGCCACACACACACACACACACACACACACACATACACAGAGGCTGCGGGCCGCATGCCACACACACACACAGAGGCTGCGGGCCGCATGCCACACACAGAGGCTGCGGGCCGCATGCCACACACACACACAGAGGCTGCGGGCCGCATGCCACACACACACACACACACACACAGGCTGCGGGCCGCATGCCACACACACACACACACACACACAGAGGCTGCGGGCCGCATGCCACACACACACACACACACACACACACACACGCGGCGGGCCGCATGCCACACACACACACACACACACACACACACACACACACACACACACACACACAGAGGCTGCGGGCCGCATGCCACACACACACACACACACACACACACACACACACAGAGGCTGCGGGCCGCACGCCACACACACACACAGAGGCTGCGGGCCGCACGCCACACACACACACACACACACAGAGGCTGCGGGCCGCATGCCACACACACACACACACACACACAGAGGCTGCGGGCCGCATGCCACACACACACACACACACACACAGAGGCTGCGGGCCGCATGCCACACACACACACACACACACACACACACACAGAGGCTGCGGGCCGCATGCCACACACACACACACACACACACACACAGAGGCTGCGGGCCGCATGCCACACACACACACAGAGGCTGCGGGCCGCATGCCACACACACACAGAGGCTGCGGGCCGCATGCCACACACACACACACAGAGGCTGCGGGCCGCATGCCACACACACACACAGAGGCTGCGGGCCGCATGCCACACACACACAGGCTGCGGGCCGCATGCCACACACACACAGAGGCTGCGGGCCGCATGCCACACACACACAGAGGCTGCGGGCCGCATGCCACCCCCACACACAGAGGCTGCGGGCCGCATGCCACAGAGGCTGCGGGCCGCATGCCACACACACACACACAGGCTGCCGGCCGCATGCCACACACACACACACAGAGGCTGCGGGCCGCATGCCACACACAACAACACACACACACACAGAGGCTGCGGGCCGCATGCCACACACACCCCAGAGGCTGCGGGCCGCATGCCACACACACACACACAAGGCTGCGGGCCGCACGCCACAACAACACACACCCCACAACAGAGGCTGCGGGCCGCAATGCCACACACACACACACACAGGCTGCGGGCCGCATGCCACCACACACCCCACCACACACAACACACACACACACACACACAGAGGCTGCAGGCCCGATAATATACAGAGGCTGCAGCCCAGATACAGCGGGGATACCACCCTGATACTTAGAAGCTGAAGCCATGTATCAGTATGATGGCTGCTGGGTGATTACCTGCATTGTGCTGCCAGGATCTATACACCCCCCTCCTGAACAGGTCCTTCAGACCCCGCTGATCCCAGCGCCCCCACAGTCACCCTCACCCCTGCTTACCTATACTGTCTGGCCCTGTCCATACATTCGTGCTGCTCCATCCCCTGAGACTCTACAGCAGATACATCGATAATGTTCCTGCACAAAGGAAACAAGTGTTAGTAACCAGAGCACGGACCGCGCTGCCCCCGACAGCAGGAGATCCGCCACTTACTGAGCCGTCCTCGCCAGGATACGTGACAGCAGCGCCTGCTCATCCGTCCGGGCAGACGGGTTATTCGTAGAGTTGGGTTCCGATCCATTTGGTGTCCTGTTGGGAAGGGTCTCGGGGGGTAACAAGTGCTGTCGCTCTCCCTGGTCCTAGAGAGAAGACCAGACAGAAAATCAATGTCCAGCTATGGAGGCCGCCGGGCGGAGGCCACTGCTTCAGCCCGATACGAGGGAAGGCGCCCTGTTCTTGTGATTGCTGGAGCCCGGACTCTTCACCACGTAAGATATTTTCTTGATGAAACCTCTGGGTACAGTAACCCAAGTGTGACCTGTGTGCAGCCTCTATAGCCGCCCTGGTGATCAACACAAGTTGGTCGGCCCAACTGTAATGGCAGATGTCTACAGCCTGTGACACTCCAGCTGTTGCTCATCTACAACCCCCAGTAGAAACACACTGCTTAGATATGCTGGGAGTTGTAGTTCTGCAACTTCTTGGAAGCCGCAGGCTGGAAGTCCCTGTGCATAAGCTGCTGCTGTGTGAGAAAGACACTAAACCACACGGACGATGCCTTAGGCTATGTTTACACGGCTTATTGGGGCAACTATAGTACGCGCTGCAGTACGCCGGATGTTTGGGAAGTACGCGCTGATCTGATCAGCGCGTAATACCAAAACGGGGAGGGGGGAGGAGGGGCGTCGGCGACCCTATTGACTTGCATTGTCAGCGACGTGAACAACTAACCTGTGTATAGATCGTGTATAATACGATCATATTATACACCCAGGGAGACGACGCATAATCCATAGCGCTCTATGAAAGCTATGAATTACCGTAATTGCGGCGTGCACTTCACCGTGTATAAAGTGCAGAGCACCGCAAAATACACAGCAAAATAAGCCGTGTAAACATAGCCTAATGCCCTATGCTGCCCATAGCCTTGGTGACAAACTGGCGGTAGTACAGGCAGTGTATCTGGGCAGGGGCAGCCATTGACAGCAACAGAGGAATGGTGATAGAGTTCCAAAACAGCTGTTGCCGTGCACCCCAGCTGGGAGGAGAGCGGGGTGGGACAGGATCCGCACGACCCGCGGAAGGAGGAGGAGCGGGTGGGCACAGGATCCCGCCCCGCGCCCCAACTGAGAGGGGGAGACCACGCCACGCACCCCAGCTGGAAGGAGGAGGAGCGGGTGGGCACAGGAACCCGGCACGCACCCCAGCTGGGAGGAGGAGGAGCGGGTGGGCACAGGAACCCTCCACGCACCCCAGCAGGCGGGGGGAGACCCCGCCACGCACCCCAGCTGGGAGGAGGAGGAGCGGGTGGGCACCGGATCCCGCCACGCACCCCAGCTGGGAGGAGGAGGAGCGGGTGGGCACCGGATCCCGCCACGCACCCCAGCTGGGAGGAGGAGAGCGGTGGGAAACCGGATCCCGCCACGCACCCCAGCTGGGGGGAGGAGGAGCGGTGGGCACCGGATCCGCCACGCACCCCAGCTGGGAGGAGGAGGAGGGGTGGGCACGGATCCGGCACGCACCCCAGCTGGGAGGAGGAGGAGCGGGTGGGCACCGGATCCCGGCACGCACCCCAGCTGGGAGGAGGAGGAGCGGGTGGGCACCGGATCCCGGCACGCACCCCAGCGGGAGGAGGAGGACGGGGGGCACAGGATCCCGGCACGCACCCCAGCAGGAAGGAGGAGGAGCGGGTGGGACAGGATCCGCAGCCCCACTGGAGGAGGAGCGGTGGCCAGGATCCCGGACCAAACCCACGGGGAGGAGGAGGACCGGTGGGCACAGGTTTCCGGCACGCACACCAGCAGGCAGGGGAAGACCACGCCAGCACCCAGCGGGAAGGAGAGGAGCGGGTGGGCACCGGATCCCGCCACGCACCCCAGCTGGGAGGAGGATCAGGTGGGCACGGGACCGCGCCACGCACCCCAGCAGGCAGGAGGAGACCACGCCACGCACCCCAGCTGGGAGGAGGATCAGGTGGGCACGGGACCGCGCCACGCACCCCAGCTGGGAGGAGGAGGGGGTGGGCACGGGATCCCGCCACGCACCCCAGCTGGGAGGAGGAGCAGGTGGGCACGGGACCGCGCCACGCACCCCAGCTGGGAGGAGGATCAGGTGGGCACGGGACCGCGCCACGCACCCCAGCAGGCAGGGGGAGACCACGCCACGCACCCCAGCTGGGAGGAGGAGACCACGCCACGCACCCCAGCTGGGAGGAGGAGGGGGTGGGCACGGGATCCCGCCACGCTCCCCAGCTGGGAGGAGGATCTGGGGTGCACGGGCCCACGCCACGCACCCCAGCTGGGAGGAGGAGGGGGTGGGCACGGGACCCCGCCATGCACCCACAATCTCACTAGTCATGGAACAATCGAATGCCATAAAAGCAATTACCAGGCTCTGCAATAAGCGCGGGAGTCAAAGTGACAACATACTACTCCTTCAATCTTCTTGCAGAATAGAAAAGTGAGACTCGTCAGGTGGGGCCCTCAAAATACTAGGAAATCCCACTGCTCCTTCTAAAACTACAACTCCCAGCATTCCCGGACAGCTGCTGGGCGCCGAGGCATGCTGGGAGTTGTAGTTTTACAACAGCTGGCGAGGCACAGGCGGGAGACCTTTGCCCTACACCGCGCCCTCCACTAATACAGCTCCCCCCGCTCCTATGTCCGGACTCTGTCCAAAGCTTAACCTCCCCCACCCCCGCCCTCCCACAACGTGAAGAGACCGCGCCCCTCCCTGCACACCCCGTTCCTGCCCTCACCCCCCAGCCGCTGTCCGACTCCCCGCTGTAGCAGCAGCCCAAGTCCGCTTGGGGAAGCTCGGTAACACCAACAACTCTTCTCTATCACATGACCACCGGAAGCCGCGCTAGTACACAACACTTCCGCTTCCGGGCAGCGCACATCATGTGAGCGGTCGCCTTGGAAACCAAAAAGAATCCGCGCAATGCACGCCGGGAGATGGCGTTACCTGCAGCGAGCCATATATAGAGGAAGGGGCGGGGTTAACCACAGCAGCCAATCACATCACTGCTTTCACATTCAGCCCTGTGCAGGGTGATGAGCGCCGGGCTCTGATTGGTTGCCATGGTTAACCGCCCCTACTGCGGCTTTATGGTGTTGGGCGCTGTTCACATTGCGCTTTTAGTCACATAGAAACTTTTATTACAGAAATTATATGCAGTGTGTTATATCTTTGTAATGTCATACGGTCACATTGCCTTGAGCTTATACTAGGGAAGAAGGTGTCAAATAATAACTTGACAACTTTTTACATTTTTTTCACCCCCCTCATCACATCCTTAAATCATGAGGGCTACATACAAAAAATTATATCATTTTATCAATTATATTTTTATATCATGATAGAAACCTTTTTTAAAATATTTTGCAGATCAGGCCCACAAAGGGGCAGTGCTCATGCAAACCCCCTCTCCAGCCCTAAAAAAGCACCCTTTTTTACATTCCAAGGGGTGGCCAGGCGGATTGGGGCCATTTCCCCCGTTTTTAGACAATTTTAGCTCCCACCTCGCACAGTTCTACTGTAGGGGATGTGTTGGCGCTTTTTATTTGCAGGATAACTTCACTTGTTCGTTAACGATTTTTTTTCCCGGCTACATTTATTTTTGTTGGTAAAGGGTTAAACATCTGCATCACAGGTTCGGAGCTGGGAGATATATTTGCCTTTTTCCATCTCCATAGACCTGTAAGGGCTTGTTTTTTGCCGGTCAAGATGGACTTTCTAATGGTGTCATTGACCGAACCATAGAATATACCAGGAAACGGACAACAATTCTACGTGGGGTGGAAAGTGAAAGTGAATGTACTTACGCCATGTTTGTGGGGGTTTTGTTTGTATGCCATTCCCTCCTCAGTATAAGGGTATGTTCACACGGTGTTTATGTGCCGGAGTGCAACCCACAAATACGGTAAAATCATCTAACAAGTGCAGCACTCGCCAAGAGCTGTGTGAAATCACCGGTGTGGGTCAGACGACAGCGATGATTTTATGATTGTCTCGTTGCGGAATGTGCAGCCGAAAAAAGAAATGACCTGAGGCTTTATTCGGGCGCCCACGTGCCGAGACATAGAGAGCTATATGAGGCGGTGAGCTGTCTGCTGTTGAAAGTACATTCGGGCAAGCACGTGCTTTCAACAGCGCTAATAAAGGCGTATTGTGGCGAATACCTCCACCCGCAATACACCTTGTGAACATACCCCAAATGATGTGTTTGAATTTTTATTTATTTTAATTATTTTTATTTACTTTTATATTTAATGTATTTACATTTTATTTATAATATTTTTTTTTTACCTATTTAATTATTTTCATTTAATATATTTGCATTTTTATTTATTTGAATTATTTAGATTTTTTTTATGTATTTGCATATTTATTTTATTTATATTAATTATATTTTTACTTATTTTATTTTTTTTTTATTCATTTTTATTTTATGTATCAGAAGTTTTATTTATTTTTTTAAAATTATTTTGATTTATTTTTATTTTAGTTTTTTATTTAATGTATTTGCATTTTTATTTATTTTATTTATATTTTTTATTTTTTACCTAATTTATTTTATTTTTATTTTATTCATTTTTATTTTATGTATTTTAATTTTTCTTTCTTTTTTATTTTTATTTATTTGATGTATTTTGATTTTTATTTGTATTTGAATCTGTATTCTCCAGCTACTATAAAACTCCCAACTCCACGCATGCCTAGGCACCCAGCAGCTTTCCGGGCATGCTGGGAGTTGTAGTTTCACAAGAACTGGAGAGATACAGGTGGGAGACCTTTGTCCTACACTAGCAACTCCAGCTCCTATGCCCAGACTCTGGCCAAAGCCAAACCTCTGCTCCAGCCAGGCCAGCCCACAACATGAAGAGACCACCCTGCTGCTTCCAAACACCAACAAAGCTCCCACACTCTTTTATTTATTTGAATTTATTTATTTGAATTATTTTTATTTAATGTCTTTGCATTTTTATTTATTTTATGTATTGATTTTATTTTTTTTTTTTTTATTTCATTTATATTTTATGTATTCTGATTTCTTTTTGTATTTGAATCGTTTTTTGAGGTTGTCTTTTT
>JAODAL010025453.1:0-58605 GCA_025379985.1 Phyllomedusa bahiana | reverse complement strand
CCCATGCTTGCGGTGGTCCAGCGGATCCACTCCCCAGTCCGCTACAACTTTTCACCACTCCACCTATCCTACAAACACCTCCCACCCAACAACGAAACGCACGACTTGATGTTTGGATAAATTTGGCCACACTTATTTTATTAAACAAAATGCAAAACACTTAACTATACATAACATTTCTCTTAAATAACCAAATCCCCTCCTCCCCCCAAACAGCACACAATCATGGGGGCTAAGGTCCTCGGCGCTACAAATATCTACCAGCAGCTTAACGTAAATGTAACCATTACTCCCACTTGTCACCATTGGCTCAGGGTACCATAAGTCATCCCATATGGATAAAAATTTCTTACTGGTTTTCAAGGACTGCAACCTGCAAGAGCCCCATATTTGCCAGAACAACCCTAACTGCACACCATAAATTGAGGGGCCATAACCATTAGGACTTCCCCATACTAACTCTAAGGACCGCTAGCCGCCACCATTAACATGCCATGACACCTCGTTCATGAGACCCAGACACAGCATTCTCTCCACACCTTCTTGAATGCGACCACAAGTAAAACCCCACCACATTTAAGTGCACTCCATCATTCAGCCAAAAATTACCCTACTCCAAATCCAAATGCTGGGCAAACATACCGCTCTGTTAACCTTAATGCGGGCCTTGTTCAACTTCTCAACGGACTTGGCAGCCGGCTACATCCTCCTAGGAACAATCTCTGACCATACAATGATCACCCCGAGATAGAGGGACCACAGGCATAACTGGTCATAAATGTACCAACCACAGCCATCTCATGAAGAAAACCAAGCGGTCTCCCATTTGGCCGTACGTCTGCTCACTCTGCAACCCAATGCAAATAGGAATGACTCAATTTCCAAACCAGGCAAGGAATTCTCACTAAAAGAAAAATAAAGGCATCAGACACAAAAACACATAAAACAATCTGGCCCAGAAAAACTACCTTGGCAGGTTCGTGGTTGGATAGAGGTATGTGTAGTATACAAGAGTTTAACCCCTTGTGTCTGTGGATTCCTTGTGTATATTGCTATGTGGTTTTATGCTGAACCAATGTTGAAATGCACTGAAATACTGTTTTGCACTGTGATTGGTTATGATTTGTGGTTGAACTGTGTGAGAGATTGAAATTTGCTAAGTCATGATGATAATATTTCTGGCTTTAAATGTAAGGCTATGTCTACACTGCATCGGACAAAAAAAAAGACCCAAATGCGGCCGTTTTTTCTCTGATGCAGGACCGCGGCTTTTGTCACGCTTTGTGCAAAAAGCGCAGTCGCTTCTCGTTTTACTGACGTCACCCATACAATAGTATTGTATGGGAAGACGGCAAGAAAACGAGAAGCGGCAGCGTATTATACAAGATGTTGTATAATACGCCGGTGCCGAAAGACGAGCAGAGAAAAGACGAGTTGTGTAGACAGCAGCTCGTCTTTCCCATTGCCGTCTATGGGGCTGCAGGAACGATCGTATCTTCGGCGCTTTTAAAAAACGAAAAGCGCAGAAGATACGATCGTTTTCCTGTGTAGTGTAGACATTGCCTAACAGCTATGCAGCCAGGAGGGAGGGGTTAAGAGTAAGTTGCTATGATAACCTAGTTGGTAGGGCTAGGTAGGTAGAAGTAAGCACCCAAAAAGTATATAAATAGGCCTTAGATTAAGTGATAGGGTGGAGAAGAGTTCAGAGAAGATTAGTGGTTAGACCAGTAGACTGAACCTTTGTCAGATCACAGGAGAAAATGAAGGGCAAGACCTAACCCTTTGATGCCTGGGTTACTGCCAGGCTGCCGCTGGTAAGGCCCATAGCTCTGTTTACTGGTCCTAGATTCCTGCACAGAGACTAAAGAACTTTATGGAGAGAGTTGCTGCCTACCTGAGGATGGAGGATCTCTTGAAAAAGTCACTAGGGTGATACATGAGACGCAGTGCACTAGTGAATCCCGCACCTGACCTGCGAAACAGATGGTGTCCAGATTGTTGCCTCTGGCCTGGTCCATCTAGATTGGGAAATAGTACAGGATGTCAGTTCTCCTGGAGTTGAAAGACTCCTTGCAGTAACAAAACTGTATCCTAATAAGGGATGGATGGTGTCCAGATTGTTGCCTCTGGCCTGGCCCATCAGCATTTTAATCTATTCGGCTTGCTCTGCAAGTCAAAGCTAGAAGTTGCTACAGAATGTCAGTTCTCTGGGGTAAGGTAGTTCACAAGCGCTTGCCTCCGATGAACATACCTTTTCTGATGCTCTCTGTTAATCAAACGGGCCCAAGACACATCTTACAATTAGCAGTGACTTTATCACTATCGCAATGACAGACCGCACGGCTCACATGAGGCGTTCACGTCTTCAGATGCGATCCAAGAATGCATGTCATCGCAAACGACCCGACAGCGCGATGCAACACCTGCAGTACTCATGTGAACGCCGCTGCGTGTCTGTGTTGCCGGCAGTGATAAAGTCACTGCTAATTGTTAGATGCGTCTCTGGGTCCGTTGTGATGGACCTAGAGACGAAACAGAAAAGTGTATGTTCATACGGAGGCAAGACGCCTTGTGAACATACCCTAATACTCCTTGCAATACCAGGACTGCATCCGAATACGTGACAAGTTATTTTAAAAGGGAACTCTACTGGCTGCTAGCTGCAACATAAGTTGAGGAAGGATTGCCTGTAACCGTAAGAAAGGAATTCCATGTACATCTTGCCGGTATATAAAAGGGACGAGTCTATGGTTGTGTTCCAACTGTTGACCCTTTGTCTGCCTCCTGCTTCACCTGCACAACATCATGGGCGCCTACCCAGTACACCGATACAGCAGGAGAGGACCACCAGCACCATGGAATGCGCCCTGGGGGTCGGTAATATCCACATCAAGCTGCAGGTAACCCCCCACCACTGAGCTGAGGCCCGGGGGAGGCGGGAGAGGTTTTGGCGAGTGGCTGCCACCATGACAAGTGTGATAGAGAGGGCTGAGTGCTCGCCACTACCACTCCCATCCTCCTCTCCGCTGCTCTATCTTGCGGCCCACCACATATGTGAACGGAAACCATCAAGCAACAGGCTCACAGTGTGTCTATCTGGAAAACCTATTTAAAGAGAACCTGTCACATAGATTATGCCCCCCTTGCTGAGGACAGTACAAGTTCCTGTTTCCAGCGCTGTGTCCCTTATTTTTTAAGATATTGTAGTTTTACAGTATTTATTGCTCAAATCTGCAGTTTTCAGCCAGAAAAGAACCCAGCTTATTCATGAGCAGGTGTTAGCCCCGCCCACCCAAGACTAGCCCTACCCCACTGACAGTTATTCACATGTTTCTACCTATTCAAAGTAATAGGTTTATCAGTTGTGAGGTGGGTGGGGCATGAATTAAACGGACTCTTTTCTGTCTCGCTGAAGCCACGGGACCCCCCCAGTCATGCCCCCACAGAGAGCGCAGTTCTAATTATTACTCTCACAGTTGATTTCTTCACACCAAGCTGCTTGCCTGTTGTGTTTCTGGTGTTCTTCCACAGCTCTTTAGTCTTCACCATAGTGGAGTTTGGAGTGTGTCTGTTTGAGGTTGTGGACAGGTGTCTTTTATACTGATAACAAGTTCAAACAGGTGCCATTACTATAGGTAATGAGTGGAGGACAGAGAAGCCTCTTATAGAAGGAGTTACAGGTCTGTGAGAATCAGAAATCTTGCTTGTTTGTAGGTGACCAAATACTTATTTTCCTCCATAATTTGTAAATAAACTCTTTCCAAATCAGACAATGGGATTTTCTGGGTTTGTTTTCTCATTTTGTCTCTCATAGTTGAGGTCTACGTGTGATGTCAATTACAGGCCTCTCTCATTTTTTTAAGTGGGAGAACTTGCACAATTGTTGGCTTTTTTTCCCCACTGTGTCTGTCTGTCTCACACATCAGTCACATGTTTTTCTGTCCCACACATTAGTCTCACATGTCTGGCTGTCTCACACATCAGTTTCACGTGTCTGTCTGCCTCACACATTTGTCACAGTCTAATATATAAAAAAGAGACACATGGCTAAACGGCTCCATCTATATCCCACTCCATCCCCCACCAGTCCACATACAATATCCACCTCCAAGTTTTTCCTTGGTCACACATCTCATCACTTTCTAAAATAAAGAACACTATAAACACAAACAAGTAAAAGTGAAACCCCAAATCACAGTATCAGGTGGGCACTCACTTTTATAATCAGGGACAAGTTACATAGTTTGTAAGCCTGAAAAAAGACAGACATCCATCCAGTTCAGTCTATTGTGCTATAATGTTGATCCAGAAGAAGGCAAAACCCCCATGAGGTAGAAGCCAATTGTCCTCATTTTAGGAAAAAAATTCCTTTCTGGCTCCAATCTGGCAATCGGATTAATCCCTGGATCAACACCCCTTCTCCAGAATCCCAGTCACTATAACTTGTTATATTATTACGCTCCAGAAATGCATCCAAGCCCTTTTTTAACTCTGTAAGTGATTTCACCATGACAAGTTCCTCTGGCAGAGAGTTCCACAGTCTCACTGCTCTTACAGTAAAGAATCCCTTTCTATGTTTATGTAGAAACTTTCTTGGGTATAAATAGATCTTGGGAGAGATCTCTATATTGACCTTTAATATATTTAAACATATTTATTATGTCCCCCCAAAGCCGTCTTTTCTATAAACTGAATAACCCCAATCTTGCTAATATTTCTGGGTATTGCAGTCCACCCAGTCCTTTTTGTTATTTTTGTTGCCTTTGAACCTGTTCAAGCTCTACATTGTCTTTCCTGTGCACTGGTGCCCAAAACTGTACACAATATTCCATGTGTGGTCTGACCAGTGACTTGTATAATGGGAGAATAATGTTCTCATCATGTGCATCCATGCCATTTTAATGCACCCCATGATCCTATTTGCCTTGGCAGCTGCTGTCTGACACCGGCTGCTACAATTAAGTTTACTGTCCACTAGGATTCCCAAGTCCTTCTCCAGGTCCCCTTTTCCCAGCGTTTTTACATTTAACATGTAATCATCGAATGCATTTTTTCTCCCTTGCATTTGTCTGTGTTAAACCTCATCTGCCGTTTCTCTGCCCAGGCCTCCAACTTATCCAGATCCCTTTGTAATAAACATTATCCTCTTTTGTGTTGATTACTTTACAGAGCTTAGTATCATCTGCAAAGATTGATATTCTACTGTTCAATCCAAGTGTAAGATCATTAATGAAAATATTAAAGAGTATAGGGCCTAATACTGAGCCCTGTGGTATCCCACTAGTAACAGGGATCGAGTCTGAGCATGTGCTGGTAATCACTACCCTTTGTTTTCTATCACTGAGCCAGTTACTTACCCACTTGCACACATTTTCCCTCAGTCCAAGCATTCTATTTTTACTTACCAACCTTTTATATGGCACAGTATCAAATGCTTTAGAAAAGTCTAGATATATAACATCCAATGCCTCACCCCTGATCCAGTCTAGAACTAACTTCCTCATACCCTGTTTCCCCGAAAATAAGACAGTGTCTTATATAAATTTTTGCTCCTAAAGATGAGCTAAGACTTATTTTTAGGGGATGTCCTATTCCTCCATGAACAAGAATTCACATTTATTGTTGAACAAACAATCAACATGTATTAATATACTGTAGTGATTTCATCACAAACATCAGCATAAGCAGCCAAACTCTGAATTGCATAAAAAATGCACTATGTTTTATTTTTGGGGGATGCTTTATTTTCAGGGAAACAGGGTAGAAGCTGATGAAATTAGTTAAGACAGGACCAATCCTTCATAAATCCATGCTGGAACCCCCCCAAGTTATAACTTTTTCTGATTTTTCGTGAGATGCTCCAGGTTTGGCATCTCTTAGAAAAACCTTTTCAAATTTTTTACGACAACAGAGGTTAAATTTCCCGGCCTATAGTTTCCGGGAAATCATTTTTTTTGCCCCTTTTTTAAATTTTTTAACATTAACATGTTGCGCCACACTGCAAAACATTGCATCACCATCAACCAGTGCCAGAGTATGAATAAAGCTATAACACAAAGTTCTATGTATGAAACTGCTAAATAATAGTCAGACAATTACTAAATTATAATAGTAGTCATACAACTACTAAATAACAATCACAATTATCAAATAACACTGTTACACAAAAAAACAGAATCCCTGGGGGAAATTTTTCCCTTTAAACCTTCTAAGACCAAATCCCCCCAAAACCAAAGCCCAAAATTTATCACTAAATAATAATACCCCCCACATATCATCACCCAAATTTTTTACTAAATAATAAATCCACATCCTAAACAAAAATAAACCCACCCAAAGTAAACTGAAAAATACCCCGGACCTTTTACTGTTTTATAAACTTTAAAGCTACGACCAATATTACGGGCCATACTGGGGGTAGACCCCCAAAATTTGAAACACAGGCTCGGGCACAAAAAATAAAACCGGTTTAAAACAGTAAAGTCACATCCGGGGTACTCACGGAGCGTTTTCTCGAAAAAGTCCATTCCCCTTCTCTGATGATTTGTTCCTTTTTTTTTCCATTTTTGGTTTAGACCGCCATAACAACTTCCCCCCGGACAATCCCTGTTAATTTCCCAAAACATCTTAAAAACCCCTCACTTTACCAGGACTTCACCATTTCCTACCTCTGTACAAACTCCACATATATAGCAACCCAAATTGTAATAATGACCCTTTGTGAATCTAACAGTAAAAGTGCCCCCAAACTGCTATGTTTAGTCATGTTTTGTGTCCCCATATAAACCACCTTTTAGGTAGGTCGTCCTCAATAAGGAAAGTGTGTAGCTCCCCATTAGGTAGATTTATAGGCTACCAATAGGTAGTTTTTAAAATCCCTATTAAAAGGAGACAGGTAGTTTTTTTAGTTCCCCCCCCCCCAATTTAAAAAGGGGGGAAAAGGTCCCAATAGTAGTTATATTTGGCCCCCCTTTTTGGTGGTGGATAAGGGAATTTGTGTTTTTGTAGGTAGGTAAAAAATATAGATTTTTCCAAACAGTAGGGTTTGGGATAGGGGGCCCCTTTAAAAAGGGATCCCCGACAGCTGGTAAAGGGGAGAAAATTGGGGCATTTTGGGCCCTTTAATTTGGCCCCAAAATTTTTTTTTTTTTTACGGGAATGACTGTTGTCAGGGTGTATGGGCAGTTTTTCCCTTTTTGACTCTCTCCAATGGCGACACATGCACGCTTGGCCAAGATAATGTCATTTGGGGAATTGGGAAGGGAATTCTGTCAAAAATGAAGCGATTCAAACCAAAAGCCCAAATTTAAGGTCTATTGTCTCCTTTTAAAAAGGGGAATTGAAAAAACTTTTCCCCAAATACCTTTAAATCTTTTTTTTTTGGGTAGTTTGTTTTGGCAGAGAAGGGGGGTGGTAAAATTTCCAAAAATTTAAATAGCTAGGTCGTTTTTAGGGGCTTAGCACTGAATTTAATATTCCTTAAGGCCATGTTTCCCCCAAAAAGGGTTAAAATGGACGTTTTCAGGGCCGTAATTCGCGCTGGAAAAAATATGGAAAAACTCTCCTCCCCCCTGTCAACAATACGGCGAGGGGGGGGGGAAAAGTGACATGTTTTAAATTTCCAGCGGCAATTTCGCGCCCCTGGTAATAAAGTCAAAGGGCCGGCGAAAGGTTTTTCGGGCCCCGCACCCCGCTCCCAAACCCCGCCCCCGGCCAACCCCGGCGTAATTTTCTTTACCGCAATTACGCCTGCAAATAAAACCCGGTGTGAACATAGCCTAACTCTTGCTTTTTTCATTACCGACAACTCAGATATACCTCGCAGGCGCAATTTCCGAATAATCAAATAGTGTTTCAGGAATTTTTCCCCTTTCCCTCCAAATTTTCTGAAATCCCCTTTTCAGGGCCCTAATTATTTGCTTTTATGACACATTATTGAGAAAACGGATAGGAACACCTTTCAGAGTGGCAAAAAACCCTTGGGAGGATAATGTAGGCCCTATTTCAGATGCCCAATGGGAAATGGCATTAGAAGCCCCCAAATTAGTTTCTCCAAAATATGGCAAGCAGGCAACTCAATTATATATTTTACATTGTGGAAATTGTTTCCAAATAACCATTCCTAAAATTTTTTCCCTGGAAATTTTTAGGGAAAAGTCCCAAAACCTGTCCCGCCCCGGGACAAGGGTTTTTATTTAATATGGTCCCCGGGTTTTTTTTAGAATAAATTGTTTTAAAAACTACACTTTCCTAAATTTTAACCCTCACACAAATAAAAAAAAACCCCCCCCTAACCCAAAACAATATTAGGGTAATTTGCCCAAAAAGGGCCCCCCCCGGAAAAATGTCCCCCACCCAAAATCCCTTAAAAACCCCTTTTTCTAAAACGATGGTGGGGCTTAAAGCCCCTGATAAATAGAAAAAGATAAAAAAGAATTTTGGGAAAATCCCCGTCAATGCGGGTTTGGATTATCAATGAAAAAAAATCCCCCAAGGGCCTTTGCTTGTTAAAAAGAGGTATAGACAAAAAATGAAAAATGTGAAACCGGAAAATAAGGGGTACTAAATCCCCCAGTACTATTAAAAAAGTACCCCTAAAACAAAAAAGAATAAAGTTTCCTCTTAAAAAAGTTTCAAGGGAAAAAAAGGTTTTAAGTGGACAAATTCCTTATTAGAATGCCAAGGACTTAGTCAACACCTATATTTAACTATGGTATAGGAAAAACACTCATATTACAAAAAGAGAGAGACAAAGGTATATAGTATCCCTCCTACATATTGTCCAAATACCCCAGACCAATGGTTTACCCCTAAAGATAAAAGGTTCATCAGGGTAAATGGTTATAACAAGTAAAGATGCCCCAAAAAAGAAAATCCACAAAGGAAACCCAACAACCATGCAGAAAAATGTATGATACTCACGTGTTTGTTCAAGACCGATAGTCCAGGTCCCCCATATCACAGAATGTTAGAGAGGGCAATAACGAAAGGGAATCACCACCTTAAATAGATCACAAGATATCAATAAAGCTCACCTACTTCCGGACGCTGAGGCCGTGTGCTCCCCTATTTGCCAGGGACGCCGCGGCTCTAAATCGCTTCCGGATGCTCTCAGGTATCATCTGTGCGTGCGTTTAACCAATGCGAATCACGCGATACTCACGGCCATCACACGCTGACACCGGCGTCAACCGTCTCGTATTTATAGCAACCATCGCGAATGCCCCCGCACATTAGAGGACACGTATCCCCCAGGTAATGATATAAATCTCCTTGAGAATACAAAGCATGATACATCTATCCTGCTATAGCTTACCGCAGGAAAAACATAGATCGATAACAAAGACTAGGTCCTATCAAGCAGTGGTTCCATGCAACATATTAGTAAAACAATCAATACTGTGATCCCCTAACGAAACTAATTGTACAAAATATAATATACCAAAAACTAATAATAAAATAGAGAGAATAACAACCAAATATCAGTAAATGCCGCTTATATAGTGGGTAAAGAGAGATATTAAATAAACGGGATGAAAGACATCGTCTCATTCAAACCCCCCGGTTTAAGTGTTCTCATCTGATAGATCCAAAAGGTCTCTCTTTGTAGGATTTTTCTTTCAAAATCCCCCCTTCTAGGACTCCTATTCACAACCTCCAATACATAAAAGGAGAGTACCGTCACATCACCACCATGCACTTCCATATTGCCTAGCCACCGGTGTGTCACGTTTGTGCTCCACACCCCCATGTGTTCCAGGACCCTACGCCTAAATTCCCTGGAGGTTTTACCTACATAGGTCAGTGGGCACTAACAAGTACAACCATAAACAACACCCTTAGATTTACAGTTTGCAAAGGAATTCAATTTGTAGGTTCGTCCTTGATTATCTACAAAAGCTTTTGTAACCTTAATAAATTTACACGCTTTGCATGAACCACATTTATACATCCCGCAAACAGGTGTATCTAACCAAGTCCTAGTCGGTCGAGGTGGGACAAAATGGCTGTGCACCAATCTATCTCTAAGATTTTTACCTTTTCTAAATGTTACAACCGGATGTGCATCTACCAATTCTGCAGGGACACGATGGACCTCCTAGCCAAATTGGAGGATGTTGTTCTTGATGAGGGAGCGCTGTTATGCAGCATTGATGTAGAAGGGCTGTATAGTTCCATCCCACATAGTGAAGGACTGAAAGCACTTGATTTCTTTTTATCAACTCGTAGCCATTTCCTTAACCGTCACAATCAGTTCGTACTGGACCTTATGAAGTATGTGCTCACGCATAATTACTTTGTTTTCAATGGTCGCTTCTTCCACCAGCTCAGGGGCACGGCCATGGGTAGCCCCTGTGCGCCTACGTATGCCAACTTGTTCCTGGGCTGGTGGGAGAGCACCATTGTTTTTGCGGATCACATGGAAAATCTTAGCCAACATGTCGCCCTATGGGGGCGCTATATTGATGATGTGATTATCATCTGGACTGCATCCGACCAGCAGTTCATGTCATTTGTGGAGTCACTAAATGTTAACTCCATAGGTCTTAGGTTCACGTACGAAATAGGTAGATATAGTCTACCCTTCTTGGATATCAACATTAGGAGGGGGGGCAAATGGAAAAATAGAAACAATGGCCTATAGAAAACCTACGGCTGGAAATAGTCTTTTACAGTGGAACAGCGCTCATCCTTATCCCCTGAGGAAGGGGATCCCGAAGGGACAGTTTACTAGGATACGTAGAAATTGCTCCTCGGTTGATACATTCAAAAAGGAGGCTGATGATTTGACAGCAAGATTTCTGGAAAGGGGGTATCCTAAATCTGTCCTAAGGGAGTCTTATCAACAAGCCCTTACCACTGACCGTGAGAATCTCTTGAAAACAAGAACCAGAGAGAGTATGAATAAGGTCAGAATTATCGGAACATATGATGTGGCATCAGGGGAGGTTAGAAAGATTCTAGAAACGTTTTGGCCTATTCTCTTACAGGATTCTATCACTGCAGAATTGGTAGATGCACATCCGGTTGTAACATTTAGAAAAGGTAAAAATCTTAGAGATAGATTGGTGCACAGCCATTTTGTCCCACCTCGACCGACTAGGACTTGGTTAGATACACCTGTTTGCGGGATGTATAAATGTGGTTCATGCAAAGCGTGTAAATTTATTAAGGTTACAAAAGCTTTTGTAGATAATCAAGGACGAACCTACAAATTGTATTCCTTTGCAAACTGTAAATCTAAGGGTGTTGTTTATGGTTGTACTTGTTCGTGCCCACTGACCTATGTAATTTAGGCGTAGGGTCCTGGAACACATTGGGGATGTGGAGCACAAACGTGACACACCGGTGGCTAGGCATATAGTGGAAGTGCATGGTGGTGATGTGACGGTACTCTCCTTTTATGTATTGGAGGTTGTGAATAGGAGTCCTAGAAGGGGGGATGTTGAAAGAAAAATCCTACAAAGAGAGACCTTTTGGATCAAATCAGATGAGAACACTTAAACCGGGGGGTTTGAATGAGACGATGTCTTTCATCCCGTTTATTTAATATCTATTTTTACCTACTATATAAGCGGCATTTACTGATATTTGGTTGTTATTCTCTCTATTTTATTATTAGTTTTTGGTATATTATATTTTGTACAATTAGTTTCGTTAGGGGATCACAGTATTGATTGTTTGACTAATACGTTGCATGGAACCACTGCTTGATAGGACCTAGTCTTTGTTATCTATCTATGTTTTTCCTGCGGTAAGCTATAACAGGATAGATGTTTCATGCATCTATTCTCAGGAGATTATATCATTACCTGGAGATACGTGTCTCTCTATGTGCTGCGGCATTCGCGATGGTTGCTATGATACGAGACGGTGACGCGGTGTCAGCGAGTATGGCCGTGAGTATCGCGTGATTCGGCAATTGGTTGAACGCACGCGCAGATGATTACCTGATTTGCAGTCCGGAAGCGATGAGAGCCGCGGCGTCCCTGGCAACTAGGGGAGCACACGGCCTCACCCGTCCGAAGTAGGTGAGCTTTTTTTGATATCTTGTGATCTATTTAAGGTGGTGATTCCCTTTCTTTAAATTGCCCTCTCTAACATCTTTTGATATGGGGGACCTGGACTATCGGTCTTGAACAAACACGCGAGAAATCATACATTTTTCTGCATGGTTGTGGTTTTCCCTTTGTGGATATCTTTATTTGGGGCATCTTTATTTGTTTAAAAAACCATTGACCCTGATGAACCCTTTTATCTTTAGGGGGAAACGCGTTGGTCTGGGGTATTTGGACAATATGTAGGAGGGATACTATATACCTTTGTCTCCCCTCTTTTGTAATATGATTTTTTTCCTATAACAAAAGTTAAATATGGGTTTGTTGACTAAGCCCTTTGGCATTCTAATAAGGAATTTGTCACTTATATCTTTTTTGCTTGTACTATTAAGAGGTATCTTATTCTCTTTTTGTCTAGGGGTACTTTATGAATATGTAGCTGTGAGTTAGTACATCCTTATCTCCGGTGTCACATATTATCAGTGTTTGTCTATACCTCTATTTACAAGCATAGGTCTTGGCGATTTGTTCATTGATATCTCCTATACCTGCATTGACAGGAGTTACCCTATTCTTTGTTATCGTTTCTATTGTATTAGTGGCTTAGTCACCATCAGCTTGTAGAATAGGGGTTTGTAGGGACTGTCAGTAAGGGACAGGTTCCCGGGGAGGGGCGCCCTTATTGGGGCGATTACCCTACATATTGTCTTGGTTAGGGTAGGGTTTTTCTAGTTGTGTGAGGGTTACAATTAGGGTAAGTGTAGTATTTTATCAAGTATTCTAATAAAAGTATGTTTTTATATATTTAGCTGCTAAGTGATTTCTAGAGTGTGTTTTTTTTTTGTTTTAGCTTTTGTGAGTCACTAGCTTTTGATTTTTGGGTTTTGTCCAGCCCTTGTATCTTCTTGGACTTTTTTGTTTTTTGACTATGGTCCTGTTCCAGAGTTCAGAGTTTCTGGCAACAATTCCTTAGACTTCTGAAATGACAGAATAGGCTGCCCTATGATAGATGATCCCAAAACCTGCCTTCTATTTTTAGACCCTGACAATTACCCGTCCTTTGTTGACCATACCTGTCCTACTGAACTCTTGTTTGTGGCTAGAGAAACAATCACTTGTCACTGGATGTCTAGCCATATCCCCAATATACAAGACTGGATTAACTCTGTAAATGCCACCCTTCCTTCTAAAAATATAACTACTTACACCGAGGACGTCCTGATAAATTTGCCAAAGTTTGGCAAAATTGGCTTAACACTACACATACCTCTCTAATGGTTTCCTGCGTGGATTAGATTACACCTTGCTTTTCAACTGACTGGGATTATGCCTGAATGGGTCTACTTCAAAGTGATTCTAATGGGTCCATCATATTCTTATTCATACTTTTGCCGCTGAGTTTCTCCCTGAACTAACTCCCAATGTTACCGACTCCCTGGATTTAAGAGGTTTTCTGTCTTTACAAACCACCCAGACTCACCCTGCACTGAGGGTGAATAAAGCACATGCACACATGGTTTTGTTCGTGTTTTTTATTTATTGTAACTTCTCAAAGTTTCTTTTTTCAAATTTAACGTGATGGTGTAGGACAGATTTGTAATTGCTTTCTAACATGTGACATTAATGTCTGTATGCTTTGTGATCCTGTATTTTTCTATAACATCAGCAATACTTGCATTTGTATTTTCATCCTGTGTATTCTGCCTACTCGATTCCATTGTCTCGCTCCTGCATATTTTTTTTTTTCATAAACTTGATCTTATTTAAAAAAATACATTAGTCTTTTGATTTTACCTCAGTCAAGAGATAAGAGAGATTTTATCTGCACACCAGTTTCTTTGGTTACCTGCCTGATTAGACAGAGAGCAGGGAGTGAAGTCACCATGGTCTGAGCTCACTCTCGGAGAAGACTGATTATCTTTAGCCCCTTAAAGAGAACCTGTCACATAGTTTTTGAGGACAGAACAAGGTAGTGCCAGACATACTGTTTCCAGCGCTGTGTCTCTTATTCTGTAAGATGCTGTAGTTTTCGTGTATTTAATGCTCAAATCTGGCCCGTTTTTTTTTCAGCCAGAAAAAGTCATTCGAAAAAGTCCTTCAGGTGTCAGTTTTTTTCAAACCCGGCCAATCGGAGGGCTAACCCGGCCAACCGAGGCAGCCCCGCCCCAACCTCAAAATGACAAACCTAAATTTCTTTGAATAGGTAGAAACATGTGAATAACGGTCAGTGGGTGGAGCTAGCCTTTGGTGGGTGGAGCTTTGAGGGGTAAATGCTCTATAACTGCTGCATCTTACAGAATAAGGGATACAGCACTGGAAACAGCAGGTCTGACACTAGCTTGTGCTGTCCTCAGCAAGGGGGGCACAACCTATGTGACAGGTTCCCTTTAAGCCGAACGCCTGAAAAGTACTTAATGACCAGTGCATTTTTTAGTTTTTGCGTTTCAACAGTTGTAACCTTTTTATTTTTTCAATGATGCAGTTGTATGAGGGCCTTTCTTATGTAGGAGAAGTTGTTCACTTTTTTGTATTTTATTTAAATCATTTTTTACACCCTTAACATTTCATACTTAATAACTTGTTAGATTACGATCGTGTGGATAGCTAATATGTGTAGTTTGTTATGTCTGTAATGTATTCACAATTATTTTTTCATTAAATATTTATTTTTATTTTATTATTTATTTTTTATTTTTTCAACACTTTTTATGTTTTTTACTTTTTTTTTTTAAACCCCATGAAGGAATAACTGTTTTACATTTTTTTTTTTTTACACTTAGAATGCTAAGGCAAGTAAGTACATTATAATCTGTGTCAGTTTGCACAGGCAGCAATCAGGGCAGCACACAGTGTGCCCTGAACCCTGACTTGTTACACAGACAGCCCTGGGACTACTCTAAGTCGCTAAGGCTGACTGTGGACATGTTCCCCGGGTTCGGTCAGGTCACCGGAGCCCTGATCACCTGATAGAGCAGGGGAAAGCCCTTTGATTATGCCGCAGTCACTGACCGCGGCAATCAAAGGGTTAGACGCCGGGGAACGGAGGTTTCCTCTGCTTCCCAGCGCTTGCAGAGACTGAACTAGGAACAGTGCTGTGAAATACAGCTCTGTTTCTAGCGCAGCTGCGGCGCTAGGAGCTGCAAAACCCCGATGTCTGTAGCGACATCAAAAGACGTTCCTGCAGACGCACGACCTGAAATGATCGACGCCAAAAGATGGCGGATGGTCATTGAGGGGTTAACATGATCAGTTTTGTTTACAGATAAGCAATTGTTTTTACTCATTAGAGCACTTGTAGGTTTATTTACTGAAGATTAAATTTCCTGCACTTACATCTTTGTAATGTCTCAACTATTTATAGAGAAGCTAAATATGCTAATCACTGCTATAGAACCATCCACAGGCTTGGAAATAAAAGGCCTGCAACTCAATGAAACAGAAAGCTGAGAAAAACCCTTTAAGTTGCAATGGAGTAACCTAAAGTAAACATGGTGCAAAACACTTTTCTAGACAAGAAAATGTAATATGTGTTTATATGTAACTTTTTAATATGCTTACTCATCCAAGTGATCCTGAGCTTGTTTTTCTTTTGTGAAACATTGTACCTTGTGCTAATCATACATGTTTATTGCTCTATGTGCCTATTAGGCTATGTCTCCAATGCACAGGATTACGATCGTATTTTTTGGTGCTTTTAGTTTCTTAAAAGCGGGGAAGATACAATCGTTTCTGCAGCCCCATAGGCAGCAATAGAAAAGACAAGCTGTAGTCTCCACAGCTTGTCTTTTCTCTGCTCGTCTTCTGGTGCCAGCGTATTATACAACGTGTTGTATAATACTCCGGCCCTTTTAGTTTTCTTGCTGCCATGGCAAAAAAACGAGAAGTGACCGCAGTTTTTGCACAAAATGTGAAAAACACCGCAGTCCGGCATCAGAAAAAAAAATGGCCGCTTTCGAGCCGTTTTTTGTGGAAAAACACCAAAATAGATAACAAAGGAGTTTCTTAAGACAAGGTGCAACTCAATCATCTATTTTTCAATTTAAAAAATTAGTCAACATGCTATTGATACTTTTATTGATTCGGTCACATAATGATCATCCTAATATGACCTCTTTTCAATTTCCTGGACTAAATGACAATGCATAATCATATGTTGACCATCAAACCCATTGATAAGGGCGATGCATATGTTGCCATGGATACAAAATTACATTGTAGAGGCTTATAGGTAGTTGAATGATTGTACAAGGCCCTTACTAGTGATTCTCAATTGGCTTTTAACAAGAAGATTGCTTCTGTTGGTGACATAACATATACAGATGGTTTAATTAATGGTGAACCCAAGAATTTTTTAGTTTTAAACACCCAGTGACTCCGGTCGGGTACCTTCTACAAAGATCTATAAATACTTTACTAATCAACCTGGGTGACCAATTGTCTCGAATGGGGGTTCCCTCTTTATCAATATTTTATGGATAAAGTATTGAGAATTACAGAGGCTAAATCTTTCATGTGTGACACAACAGATTTTCTATGTAAAGCACAGGATGTTGAAATTCCAGATGATGCAATTCTAGCTTTGTTTGATGTTGTCAGTTAGCATACTTCAATTGCACATGAACCAGGGTTGGAATCCATCAGACATGTTTTAGTTAAGTCTAGAAGCTAGAAGCTAGTAGTCACTTATTTTTGCACTTGAGGGGTACTGCCATGGGTACTAACGTGAGACCTACTTATGCTAATATTTTCATTGCTTTGTTTGAGGACTTTGTCAATTCTTTAACTGAATCTTCAATTCATTTTGCTACATTCTCAGAATTCTATCCAGTTTCTTGATACAATCCTTTTTTTCTGTACCAATTGTTAAATTACAGGTTTGTATGTCAAATGGTGAGATCTCTTCCCTATAGCCAAATACTTAGGGTGAGGATAATTGTGGAAGATAAACATCAATTTAATTCCTCTTTGACAACTATAGTAAACAACTTTAAAGAAAAAGGATATCCTTCCTCTTTGCTTACGCGTTAAGCTGAACGTGTATGATCTTTAAAGGGAATATGTCATAAAAAAAATCACTCATTGTTTAAGTCCCATTTTTATGTTAATCACATTTTTAGGAATTTTTGGGTTTTCTTTTTAATTTTTCATTTCACTTTCAATATTTTTTAATAATTCTTTAGTCCTGCAGTTTTCACTTTGGCCACTAGGCCTTGTTTGCACTGCTTTAACAGCAGTCAGAGAGATGCTTTACAGTAGCTTCATGCACATAGAAGACTTAAGACTGACTCCATCCCATTCACTTCTATAGGAGAGTTTTCTAGTCATGCTCTGTGACCTGGGAAAAAATCAGTGTGCAGGGAGGTGAAAGGGTGAACTGTGACTATCTCCTCTTATGACTGGTGGATCCTGTGTTATCTATTCACACTGGTGTCTCCTTTCAGATTGACCCTCTTTGTGCTGATAATGAGCAGACAACTGAGAAGCTTTCTGTACAGGACAGGAAGTGTCAGACTATTATTAGGCTTAGTGGCCAAAGTGAAAACTGCAGGACTTAATAATTATTAAAAAATATTGAAAGTGATATGGAAACACTGATATGTACTTGTTTGAATGACTCATGACTACCTGTTAAAATTTTTAGTCTTTTTTGACTAGTGGTATTGTTGCTTTTTCCTTTGCATGTTGTATTGACTAAAATTCAAATAAAAATTAATGTTGAAATGAAAGTGATATGGAAAATTAAAATATAACCAAAAATTCTTAAAAAATGTGTTGAACATAAAAATTTGAGTTAAACAATAAGTCATTTTTGATGACACATTCCCTTTAAGTAGATCACAAGCATTACATTACATGCATAAAACTTATGTTAAGCATACTGTATTTGTGTTTACTTTTAATGAGGAAAGTCATCATGTTGCCAATATTATTAGAATACATTGGCCTATTCTTAAAAGAAGTTTTTCACATATTGAACAATTTCAATATTTCTCATTATTATATAATCATAGATACCCAAATCTTCATGTTAAACTTCTGGAATCTATGGAACCCTCTAAAATGACCTTTCAAAAGAGTTTCTCTAAATCACCAAGATTTATGTTTATGTGAATTGTGTGAATTGTGGTTTAATGCAAAAAGGGAGTCTTTTTGTTCACCCTACCATCATGTGTGAATATAAGATCAAACATCTTCTTACCTGTTGTTCTGAGTGGGTAATTTACATTTGTGGTGTAAATTCGCAAACTACCTCAGAACCTTATGGTTTTTTAAACATTTTTCTGACCATGGTGTGCAAAAATATGTATGATATTACAGCTCACACTACACTTAGTAACCATGTATAGACCCTGAAGACCCTGAATTGAGTAACCCCACAATCTGAATCTTATCGAGCAAAGATTTACTAACATGCACAGGTAATGCCCAGAGATTAAGTATAAATCTTGTTAACAACGATATGGGTTTATGAAAGTGAAATCAACAAAAATATATGGTGTTAACAAAGAAAATAAAAATAGATAGTTATATATACGGTCCATAAACTATAATTGCTATCTATAAATGTAAACATAGTAACTTTTCCCATAGTAATAAATATTCTGAAGAATACACCTCACTGTCTCAATGCACATTTCACTTTTATCTGCTTCATCAAGCAACATTTTAATAAATAAGTTGTAGACAGACCCCAAAAGTGACACTAACCCCCTCTTACTATTATCCATGCATCAGAGGTACTAGGAAGTGTTGGGTTGCTATCAGAAGTAGACCCTGTAATGTGATTACTTCTGGTTGGTAATTTGAAGATGGAAAGGAACCAATATCTATGGACCTTTAGGTCCTGATCATATAAGTCTGTAGGTGTTGGTTGTACTTGGCAGGTTATGAAAAAAGGAACCCACATTGTTGTCTTTTAATTTTTATTTAAACAAATATATATATTTGTTTACACTGACATGGGGTACCCCCTTCTTTCATAACCTGTCAAGGTAAAACCGACAATTGCAGGCTGATATTATTAGGATGTGAAGGTCCATGGATATTGGTTCCTTCCCACCATAAAAATACCAGCTTACAGCCACCCTATACGCAGATCATCACATTAGATGGTCTGCTTCTGAAGGTAACCCGGCTCTTACCAGGACTCCTTCAACTGTCCCATTCATTGGAATGGATTTGCACAAATCCATGCACATCATGAAACAACTCCACGTAGCTGTATGCAACTGATATTTAGTTCCAGAAACTTCTGCAACAACTTTGCCAACAGAAGGGAAAAAACAGAAATGAGTGTCTCATGTTTATGATTGTAGCCTACAGCTTTGTGCCACTTGCATACTAATACTCTGGTTAGCATGTCACCATGAAGCATTAGAAATCCCACACAATCTCAAAACTGCATTCAGCAAAAGGATTACTAATGATGTATTTTTGGACAAAGTATTTTGGTCTCATGAAAAAAAAATCATAATGGCCACTTCCTACTTTGTACATTGACTTATAAAGCCCATGAAGGAAGTGTGATCATATACCTACTGTAATTGCTGTTATGGGTAAAAGGGGCAATATATCAGAGTTGCGAAAAGGGATGACTATTGGCTTTGTGGCCAAGGGTTGTTCGAATTCTGCTGTGTTTAGGGCATAGCTAAAGGCTCAGGGGCCCTGGTGCAAAATTTCAACTTGGGCCCATCCTACCAAAGTCACCATCAGGAATTTCAGGACCCTATACAGTCAAAGTGTGTGAGTCCCCACACCCAAATGCAAAATATAAAATATCTTGTGGGGTGAATAAGAATAAAAATATAATTGCACCATTGTTTTTGGGTTCAGTTTTTGTCATAGCTTACATTGTACATTTTAATTGACATTTTATCTCTGTTCTGTTGGCCAGTATGTATACAATTGCTAAAAAATACCACTGCATTATCATTGCTTGTCTCCACTATATAGTGACTAATTGTAACGATGCAAGTTATTTGATCCTCTGGGTCACCACGAGAGATATATAAGAATCATGTCAGGGAGTGGAGTCAAAGGAGCACCCCGGTAATCACCATAGTGTACCATAAGGCTGGTCGGACTTTGCTGTGGGGGACTCCCAGGTCCCTACTTCTGACTGTTGGCCGCTTGCAGTGACAGCAAAGGTGTTGGCATGGTACAAAAGGAGCAGGCTTGAGACGTGGTCAGTGGGCAGGTGGTAAGGTCAGGGCATTTGGCAGGCAGAGAATAGTCAGGAATATAGCACGGGTCAAAACCAGGAAACACAATATGAAAATACATTATGGCTCATGGAAAGCACACCAACACAGAGGCTAGGGGCAGCAGGAAAATTGACCTAATATAAGGACCAGCATCCGCTGATTGGTAATCAGTGGAGCACTAGCCCTTTAAATCCCCAAGAGTAGTCACGTACGCCCTAGGGAGCATGTACGCGCGCTGGCCAGTGACTGCAAATGGAACAGGAAGAGATGAGTACATACTTTGGAAATGGGAGGATGAGCGCAACCACGGTCCGGAACAGGACCCAGGTGCGCTTTATGACAGTACCACCTCTCCCTCTGCCCACTCGTCTTCTGGGTCTGCAAGTGGTGGAATCTGTGGATGAGGTCAGGGGCATTGATGTTCTCTTCTGGCTCCCACAACCTCTCTTCGGGCTCGAACCCCTTCCAGTCTACAAGGTAAAAACGTTTACCTCTGAGACGTTTCTCTGCCAGGATATCTTAAACCTGTAAGTATCACCAGCAATGAGCTACAGAAGAGGATGTCAGCATCTTCTGGGAGAAACAAATGGGGACCAGAGGCTTCAGGAGAGAGAGGTGGAAGGAGTTCGGGATCCGCATAGATGGGAACAGGAGGAGTTTGTAGCACACCAAGTTAATGCAGCAAAGAACCCAGAGAACGAGGACCGAGCTTGAGGCTGGGGATCTTGAGGTGGACATGCTTGGCAAACAACCACACCTTATCATCAGGATGGACTACAGGAGGTGGTCTTCATTTTTTAACCGCCTGTGTCTTAGACTGAGAAGAAACCAACAGTTATCCTGCCAGGTATGGGAAATCTCTTGAACCTGGGCATTCACAGCCAGAACATCTGAGGCAGAAGGCAGGGGAAGAGAAGGGTGGGGATGCTGCCCATAAACCATAAAGAAGGTAGAGACACCAGCATAATCAGAGTCGAGATTGTTATACGACAATTTGGCCCATGGAAAGAGGTCAGACCAATCGTGCTGACTGGATGAAACTAAATGATGAAGATAGGTCCTAAGGACTTGATTTCCCTCTCTTTACTTATCCATTGGATTGAGAGTGGTAAGCAAAAGAGAAGTCCAACTTAACTTAGTTGGGAACAAAGTGCATGCCAGAACTTAGAAACAAATGAATTGAATTCCCAATATCAAGGGGATGTCCATGCCGATGGAATATTTGCAGGAAGAAATGGGAGGCCAGTTGCGGAGCTGAATGTAGACCTGGAAGTGGCACAAAATAAGAAATCTTGGAGAAGTGATCGGTTACCATCTAAGTAACTGTATGATTGGAGGAGGGATGTAAATCTGTTATAAAGTCCATAGCAATACGAGACCAAGGTTTCTGATGTACAGGCATGGAATGCAATAGTACTGACGTCTTAAGACGAGACGATTTGTTGCGGCACAAGTGGAACAAGAGAGTTTGACATCTTGGATGAAAGTAGGCCACCAGTAGTACCATGAGATAAATACTAAGGATTTCCTTATTTCTGGCCAGGTAAATTGAACAAGTGACCCCATTTAAGAATTCTTTTTCATAATGCGAGGCATATGAGGGTCTTCCCTGGAGGAATCCATTGGAGGTTAATGGGAGCAGCAAAGATCACGTATTCCGAAGGAATGATGTGCTGAGGTGTGGAGTCGAGTCCAGTGATATTCGAGGAACAGGAAAGATCATCAGCCTTCACATTTTGATCTGCAGGCCTAAAGTGTAGAAGAAAATTAAATTGAGAGAAAAAGAGTGATCATCTAGCATGTCTGGAATTTAATCATTGTGCCGTCTGAAGGAAGAGGAGATTCTTATGGTCTGTAAATATATTCAGTGGATGTAGATGGGGCCATTCCTCTAGAGCCAGATACTGGCCAGCAATACTCGATCCTCAATGGTTTAATTTCTTTATGCATGGGAGAAGGTTTTAGAGAAAAAAAAATGCAGGCAATAGTCTTGCCTTTAGGAGTCTTCTGTATGAGAACAGCTCCAACACCCACAGAAGAGGTGTTCGCCTCTAAGTAGAAGGCTTTTTCAGGAGCCGGGTGATTTAAAATTGATGCTGTGGCAAATGCGGCTTTAAGACGGGCAAAGACTTCTTTAGCTTCTGGCGGCCAGAGTTTAGGGTTGTAGTTCTTCTTAGTCAGAGCCACTATGGGGGGATGACAGACTAGAGAAGTGGGGACTAAATTGACGATAATATTTCGCAAAGCCCAAGAAGGCTCTCAATTCCCTGAAGTCCAATAGCTCAAGACCATTGGAGAACAGCAGACAATTTAGCAGGGTCCATTTGCAAACTTCTAACAGATATAATGTACCCCGGGAATGGAAAACTGGTCTTTCTCCAACTTCATGAAGAGGTGATTGCCCCATAAATGTCTTAGAACCAAGCGCACATGGTCATGATGAGACTTGAGATTGGGAGAAAAGATCAATATAGCGTCCTGGAAGACTCCTGGAGCATTGCAGAAGTCAAAGGGCATCAACAGATACTCTAAATGCCTGTCACAGGTGTTGAAGGCAGTCTCACAGGTGTTGAAGGCAGTCTCCCATTCATTCCCTTTACAAATACAGACGTGGAAGTGTCAAAATGATAAATTAGGGGTAGAAGTATTTTTCTCTACTCCTTTATCCAATTAGATGTCTCCTCCGCATTATATTATTATTACAGCTGTCGACAGCTGGAGCTCGAGAGATACAACCCACACGTTCCGTCTGGGGCATAAATCTGATTTATTAACAGGAAGTAACAGTTTGATATCTTCTACGTATTAAGAATCACATGATTATTCTGTCATTGGCTAATTGGCTGTTGCTGAAACCTCATAGTCTCCTGTATCTACGTAAGGTTGCTAGGCATTAGTTGATAAGAGACATTCCGAGAGAGGAATTTCTTTGGTTTCTTGATATAACTTCTCGCTGAAGCAGACAGTGCATCCGTTCCAAGTAAAGCTGTGTGAAAGATATCTGATACTTCGATAAGGATGTATAGCAGTAAAAGCAGTTTAAACAAACTATCTGATGAGCTTAATAAGAATGTAATGATGAAACAGACTTTGATGTTTTTTCCTTAAATCATCAACTTGACAGTCCCCCCCTAAAAACATCAGAATCTGTTCTAATGCTTCCCCCTAGAGCGTGAATAATGATTGTCACTCTTCCCTAAACTGAGCAAGAATGGGTAAAGGTCACTCTCCTTAGACAGCAGGGTGAACAGGTGGAGCGGGTGTTGAACCCACTGAACCACTGTCAGGCTTGCTCCAAGGGGGCGTAACTAAGCGACCGTTGGCATCTTCACAGAGCCTTTGATGGTAAGGATGACTTTACCCAACGACCGCCAGGTGCCACCTCAGAGCAGTCCCCGGCAGAGGCAATCTATGGATTGTTTACAATCTCATAGCCCTCAATGATTCTGGAGAGTCATGAAGGAGGTGGCGCTTAATTGTTCAACTATACCTTGCAAGGCATCTCGGGTGTAATTATCAAACCTCTGTTGATTATAATAGATGCAATTTATCCAGTCCACACTTTTGTTGATTGTTATTTGGGGCGTAAGTGATTCAAACCCTGCTTTGACCTGATCCCTAGCTTTGAATTCATCAGGCACCCCCCTTGGTTGTCCCTCTTGCATTTTCACACACATCCAGACTAGACAAACATATAAAAGGATAAGGGAAAGGTTAATAATAACTTATTGGTCCCAGTCACTTTCTTGCAGTGTGAAGCATGCACCCCGGTTGGGGACACCAGGAGTACTGGGTCTGGTCCTTCAAATCTGGGCTCCAGAGAATCTCTGACGTGTTTCTGCACCCACACAAAGTCACAAGGTTGTAACTTTGATCAGAGTCTGGATCTGGAATGGAGGAGAACACTATGGCATGGATTAGTTTCAATTAATTACACAGATTTATAACATATTTTACAAGGCTATCATTCCCTGCACTCAACTGCCGTGGGTGAAACCTCCCTAATCTGGGTGGGCCTGAGAATAATATCTCATAAGGAGTGAGACCAGTGGGCTGCCTAGGGGTGTTTCTGACAGAATAGAGTGCAATGGGTAAGATCTCAGGCCAGGGAAGAGATGTTTCTTTGCTAGCTTTCAGAATTTTGTTCTTCAGAGTGGCGTTCATTCTTTCCACTTTTCCACTGGATTCGGGATGGTAGGGAGTGTGCAGGCCGAGGTCAGCTCCTACTAGTTTCCAAATGTCTCTGGTTACTTCTGCAATGAAGGCAGGTCCTTTGTCAGATTCAATAACCTCAGGGATCCCGAATCTTCACACCAATTCAGTTAACAGTTTCTTCACGGTGGTTCTGGCAGTCATGTTGGTAACTGGGTAGGCTTCAGGCCATCCTGAGAACATATCCACCACCACTAGAACATACTTGTATTTTCCACTCTTGGGTAATTCAATGTGGTCAATCTGGATCCGCTGGAAAGAATATAGTGGTTTAGCCAAATGCTTCCTTGGTGTTGGCATCAGTCCTCCGGGGTTACAAGTATTGCATATTTCACAACTTCTAGCATAGCTACTGTAATAAAGATTCCGGGTGCTAGGTATATCTTGTTGATTGAAGAAATCATCTGGTTAGTTCCTCTGTGGGTAGTACCATGAGCCCATTGTACTACAGCTGGATATAATGCCCTTGGTAAAGTCAATTGTCTTTCCTCTAGAATCCATCTTGGTGTATCTCTGCTCCCAATTCCTCCCAACTTTTCCTTTCCTTTGGGCTTATTCGAGTTTGAAATTGTCTCAACAGGTTAACACCTGGATTCAATGCATCTTGTCCTTGGTTCTTCTCTTCTTCTTCCTCTCTATTCTTTCCTTCTTCTTTCTTCTTCTCACCTTCTTCTTTCCTTCTTTCTTCTCACCTTCTCCTTCTTTCTTCTCACCTTCTCCTTCTTTCTTCTCTGCTCTGGTCAGCACATATACAGCCACTCCTGCTTCCTCTCGAATCTCTGGGAAGAGAGCTGCGGCCTTTGCAGCCAAGTCTGCTCTGTAGGTGCCTTCTACTTCCTCTGTCTCTATTCTTCCATGGGCTTTAGTCTTCAAAACGGCCACTTGAGCTGGCAATTGGAGAGCATGCATCAGAGTCTGAATGGCTTCTTGATTCTTGATGGGCGTTCCACTAGCTGTCTGGAAACCTCGCAGGGCCCACTTCAGGCCAAAATCATGGGCTACTCCGTACATGTAGGCTGAGTCGGTGTATATGTTCATGGTCTTCTCTTCAGCGAGCTTACAAGCTTCCGTTACATAGTCTGGGTTCTCCAATTTGGATGCAGAGACAGTAGGAAGATGGGAGGTTTCAGCCTCCATTTGTTCAAGGCAGTCATGAAGAGGTTCATCCGCGGCAGTCTGGTCTTCATCTGTGGTAGACCGATCTTCATCTTTATCTTCCCCGCTTGAGAGAGGAAGCAGAGTGGCTGGGTTGAGAGTAGTGCATCTCTTCAAGGTAACATTCTCAGGCATCAGTAATGAGCATTGTATACGGAGATGCTATATTTACTATTTTGCCATAGGCAAACTTAAACTCTATCAGTTCTCTATCTATAAACTTTTATTATGTATAACACTAAACTTCTATACACACTATTAAAAACCTGACTTCTAACCTCCCAATATCTCCCTTTCTACTCCTAAAGGAACAGCTCCCTTTCCATTATCAAGTCTGGTGGGACACCTATTAACAGGAGAACCTTACATATACAGTAAGTTACTAACTCCAGTAGGGGATCCCAAGCATCCTACTTGGGCAAAAGCATATAAGGTTTCCTTGTGATAAAGACAAAGCGTGAAGGATCGCTCACCTTGCTTCCATCTATGAATTTAGCACTCGTTACTTCAGCTGGATAAATTAGCTCACCGTCGCTCAGAATCCTGGCTCCCGGCAAAGAGCCCAACATATCCAAACAAACAAAAGATAAATGGATCCAGCGTTCTTGGTGAACAAGGGGCTTTCATTTATTCACATATTGACAGTGCAGACGGTAAAAACAAAAATGAATTAAAACCTACGCGTTTCAGGCATAAGGCCTCGTTCACACGGCTTATTCTGCCGCGTATTGGCGCCGTACTGCGCGCCGGATTTGCGCTTCAGTACGGTGCCAATCCGCGGCAGCAATTACGGTAATCCACTGCTCTCATAGAGAACAGTGGAATCCGTCGCTCCTCCCCGCTCGGCGAATCCGCCGCGGGGGGAGAAAGTGACATGCACAGTATTTACGGTGCGTACGCGCCGTAAACAATGCATTGTCTATGGGGCCGGGAGCGGCGCCCCCGCCGCGCTCCGGCCCCGCCCCGTCCCACCCCTTATTCACGGCGTTTTGTGCGCTCAATACGGCGCACAAATCGTCGGGAATAAGCCGTGTGAACACGGGCCTAAGACTTTCCTGCCCTTGATCACGGTTCAAATGTAATTATCAATGTGTCCATTAAAATAGTAAACTGGGCGTTACGTGCATCAACACGTCATATCCTCAATTAAAAAAACACAATCTTATTGCAATCGCTTAATATGTATTTGTTAATCTACTTCTTTTCATATTCTATATATCTTACTATGCAACCAATTATCTTAATATATATAGGATAAATCCTTCCTATTGTTTAAGCCTACCGGAACTCTCGTCTCCAGTTCATGGATCCAGTATGCCTCGCGCAGGAGCACTCGATGCTCCCAATCTACTCCGCTATGCGGGCGATCAACCCGTTCTATTCCAAAGCAGATGAAGCTATCGAGTGCGCCTGCGTGTGTCTCAACAAAGTGTTTTACCGCTCCAGAGTGAGTACTCTTTGCTTTTCTAATACTGGCTAGGTGTTCCTGGATTCCCACTCTCATTTTACGTATGCTGCTACTTATATAGGATTTTTTGCAACTTGTACAGTGAATAAGGTAAATCAGATGGTCCGTGTCACAGTTTATAAAACTGTCTATTTTTATTTTTCACCTGACCTACGAAACCATCCGTTTTGTCCATATATTCACATATTCTGCAACTTTTTTTTCCACATGTATAGTTACCCTTCAGGGTCAGCCATGTATTAGACAAATTTTTACCTGAAAAGTTACTAGGAGATATAGTGTCCCCCAATGTTCTACTCCGTTTTGCCACCATTTTAACCCCTTCATCTACTATGCTTGCCAATATGGGATCTTGCCTTAGTATGTTAATGTTTTTGAAAAAGATCTTTTTTATTAGTTTAAATTCTTCACTATAGGCTGTAGTATATGTTAAATTATGACTACTGTCTTTTTTATTTTTCCCTATTAACTGTGATTCATGTGTTTTCTCCTTCATTTTGTTTTTTGCAAGATCTATCTGTTTTTTGTATAACCTCTGGTTTTTAACCTTTGTTCTATAATCTCAACTTGTTGTTACAATCCTCACTACAGATCCTTCGTGCTCTATTGAGCTCACCATAAGGGATAGAATTGATGGTGTGAATAGGATGGCTTCCTGTATACATCAGTGAGAACTTTCTTTTTTATTTTATCGCCTGTAAGATGAAGGTCTAGGAAAGAAATGGTGGCAATTTCCACATTATATGTGAAACGAAGGTTGATGGCATTGTCATTAAGAAATCGAACAAACTCCGGTATGGACGCCACATCGCAACCCCAAACAAACAGGAGGTCGTCGATGTAACGCCCATACCAGAGTATACTGTCAGTATATGGATTCTGGATGTCATAAATTGTTTTTTGCTCCCACCAAGCCATAAATAAGTTCGCCATGGATGGCGACGCAGTTGCCCCCATGAGTAACCCTACATTTTGAAGATAATATTCCCCATCAAATTGGAAATAATTATTATGTATAAGGTACTCTCTGCTTTCTAGCAGGAATATATGTTGTTCTTCTGTATAAAAATTAAATTTTTTTAAATGATACTGTATAGCTGTAACGGATGTGGTAGTGGATCCTCTGGACCACCACAAGCGATGGTGCAAGCCACGCCAGGGAGCGGAGTCTAAGTAGGTCCGGTTTTCACCAGAGCCTGCCGCAAAGCAGGATGGACATGCTGCGGCAGATTACTAGCAGGTCGCTACCCCTGACGTGACTTGCTTGCGGTGGCAGCCGTGGTGTTGCGCGGTAGCGAAGTGTGAAGCAGGCTCAGAGTCGGGGAAAGGCAGAAGGTCAGGACAGGCGGCTAAGGTTCGTGGTCAAAGGACAGAGGCAGAAGGGACGGTACATGGTAAATCAGAACAAGGCACTTTGGAACGCTTCCTCTCAAGACACAGGGCACTATTGATTCGGCAAGATGCTAGGGAAGAGGCAGGGCTTAAATAGGGTCAGCGCTCGGTGAGACCAATCACCGGCGCACTGTCCCTTTAAATTTTGCTGAAGTGTCGCACTAGGGGGCGCACGCGCACCCGGCCGGCAGCAGAAGCGCGCCAGGACGGAAACAGGAGCATGGAAAGGTAAGTGGGACACAGCGGTGCCGGAGTGTCAGCAGCCCGAGCGTCGGGCTGCGGCATCGGCCACAGCAGGAGGCGCTGCGGCATTGCGGGTGTGCCCGCGACCCGACACGAGGGTCGCAGGGACACCCGTAACAGTACCAGCCCCTTTGGCCTCCCCCTCTTTCTGACCCGCATAAACCTAGCCAAGAGGCCCCGATCCAGGATGTTCTCCTCCGGCTCCCACGACCTTTCCTCCAGCCCAAACCTCTTCCAGTCGACCAAAAAAAATCGTCTCCCCCTAACCGTCTTCGTAGCCAAAACTTCTTTGGCGGCAAAAACAATGGTGGAGTAAGCTACGGGAGACGGGGGGACCACAGACCAAGAGAACCAGTTATGGATGACCGGTTTCAGTAGGGAAACATGGAAGGAGTTTGGGATGCGCATGGGCGGAGGGAGCCGGAGCCTGTAGGCCACAGGATTAAGGCGCCTCAGGACTTCAAAGGGACCTAAAACACGGGGACCAGCTTGTAGCTAGGGATTTTAAAATGGATATATCTGGCAGACAGCCATACCTTATCCCCTGGGACAAAGCAAGGGGGGGTCTTCTTTTCTTGTCCGCTTGGGTCTTCATACGGGCAGAGGCCTGAAGCAGGGATTGGGGTGTCTCTCTCCAGACAGCGGATAGGTCGCGGACCAGACTATCCACAGCAGGGACATTGGATGAGGCAGAGGGCAGTGGAAGGGGTGGGCGGGGATGCCGACCGAAGACAATGGAGAAGTGAGTTTGGCCCCAGGGGAAATCGAGTCCGGGGAAATTTATACGAAAATTCCGCCCACGGTAGCGATTAAACCAATCATCTTGTTGGCAGAAGTAAAGGGGGGGGAGATAGGTTACCCGGGGACCTGATTCCCCCTCCCCAAATTGCCATTAGATTTTTGGGTGGTCGCAGAGGAGAAGTCCATTTCCCAATTTAAAAAGCAAAAAAAAAGGCCTCCCCAAAAATTTCAAGACAAACTGAAATCCCCGATCCGAAAACTATTGAAGGGAAAGCCCAAGCAGAGGGAAAGATGTGTTTGAAAAAAATATTGGCGAGCCGGGGCATTTAGGGGAAGGGCCCGGGCAAAGGGAAAAAAAATTAAGCCTTTTTGGGAAAAAAAAGGGTCAGTGACCACCAATGCCCCGTTTTTCCCCTTTTGAGGGGGGTTTAATTTAGTTATGAAGTCCAGGGGCGATTGGCCCCAAGGACAGCTGGGGCACAGGCGGGCGGGAGAAAGCCCCGCGGGTTTGAGGCGGGGGGAAATTTGTTGGGGGGGCCACAGGGGGTGCGGCCCCCAGAACCCCTTTTCCACTTCTTTGGGTGGGGACCAGGCCACCGTAGAACCGGAAATCAAAGAAAAAGGGAACCTCCGTCCCCCAGGGGGTCCAGCTATACGGGAACAGTAAACCCCTTTTCAGGACCCCTCCCCGGGGGAGCGCAGGGCCCCCCCCAAAACGCCCTTCCCCCGGGGGCCCCCTTTTTTGGAGGTTATTGGGACCCACAGATATCAGACGTTCCGGGGGTTTGATATGTTGTGAGGCCACCTCTTTTTTCTCCACTAAATGGGGAAGGCACGAGAAAGGGCATGGGCCCCCTTGACGTTTTTTTCTCCCGGTGGGGAAATGGAAAATTTAACTAGTTAAAGTGGGCAAAAAACAGAGCCCCATCTCGTTTTGAAAAGGGGTTTTCAGCGTTGTGCTGTCTGGAGATAGGGGAGATTTTTTGGCCCTGTAAAGATTTTTCCCCGGGGAAAAACGAGCACCCTCCAGGGGGGTGGCCCCCATTCTTAAGAGCAAGTTTTAATGGCTAAAAGTTCCAAAATCCCCGAGGGTTATATTTTTCCTCTGCCGGTTGAAAAGTTCCTGGAAAAAAAACCCCACGGCCCGAGCCCTTGCCCTTTTGGGCCTCTTTTGGGGGGGCAGCGCTCCAGCCCTAGGGAAAGGGTGTCGCCCTTCAAAAAAGAGGTTTTCTCGGTTTTGGGCCCGGGGATAACACAGGTCGGTGGCGAATGCTGTTCAACTTGGGAAAAGGGCTTCTTCGGGGGCCCAGAGGCACGTTTGGGTTGGCATGTTTTTTAGTAAGAGAAAACAATAGGTGCTACCAACATCGAAAAAAAGCGGGGAAAAAACCCGCCGGGGAATAAATTTTCAAAGCCCCGGAAGGGGCTTTTTATGGCCGGGAAAGGGCCCAAAGGGGGCGGGGCCCCTGTTAGGGGGGCAGATAGTTTGGTGGGGGGCCCTCCGCAGGGCCCCTTAAACAGAGATTATGTATCCGAAAGGAAAAAGGGGGGCTTGGGTTTTGGGGGAATAGGACTTTTCCGTTTAGAGGGAAAGATTTGGTTTTCCTTTTTTTTTTTTTTTTTTTGCGCAAAATATTTCAGGATCTGCCCCACAGCCAAAAAGGTGGGATCCCGATCGGGGGTTTAGGAATACCAGGATTCATCCAAGTAGCCATACAAAACAATTTCAGGAGGTCTTTTGGGAAAAAGTCATTGACAAATTATGGAGACGGGGGGGGAGCGGTGCTAAGTGAAGGGCATCACAAGATACTCAAGTCCCATCACGAGTTTTTGAAGGCCGTCTTTCCCCTCGTTTGCCTTTCCGGGGGCCTTTGAGATTAAAGCTCCCCGAAGTCCCAAATTTGGAAAAAAACCTTGGCTCCCCGGAGACGATCAAAAAAGGTTTCGTGATTAAAGGTAAAGGGTACCCGTTCTTGATGGTGGATCTTATTTAGACCACGGGGGTTTGTCAAAGATGGTTCGGGGTCCATCTTTCTTCTTTCCCCAAAGAAAATGGCACCCGGGGAGAAGTCGATTTGCGGATGAAACCATTTCGTAAATTTTTTCCAAAACCCCCGGGAACTCCCCTTTGGTTTTTGGGGGGTAGGGAAAAGGGGTTTAAACCCTTCCCTGGGGGGGGAAATAGCCCGGGTAGAAAGGTCAAAGGGGGGAAATCATACAGGCGGGGGAGGGGAAGTATCTCGGTTTCCCCCTTCCCCCAAAGAAAACCCCCTGGAAGTCCTGAAAAGGGTTGCGGAAAGCCAGGTAGGGGCCCTTTTTGGGGAAGAAGACTGCGGAGGACGGGGGCGCACCCAGCGGCGGGCCGATAAAAAGGGGGTTTTTTTGGGGCATTTCCGGGGACCCCAAAAGCCAAAACCTTAAAAACCCGTCTTCCAATCGATGTAGGGGCGTGCGCTGTGCCAAGGGGAAAAAAAACGGGAAAACAAAAACGGGGAAAAAAAAAAGGGGTAAAAAAACAAAAAAGGAACCGTGACCCTTTTCCCCCTGTCCCAGGGGGCTCCATTTTTAAAAGGACCATGGTTCATTTCCGGGTAGTGGATGGTCCCCCTTAAAAACTCCCCCATGACGGGTTTTGACCCAAGGGTAGGTCTAGGGGACCACCGGAAAACGAAAATTTTGGTCAAAAAGCGAAGCACCCAAAAAAGCTCCCAGCTAAATTTTTGGAATCCGGGAAAGGGCCGGAACACTCGGAACAGTTTCCCGGGAATTTGGGAAAACGTGACCAGAGCTGGCGCATGGGGCGGGTGAGGGTTTAACTCACACCTAGTGACCCCTTTCTCCCACGAAACCAAAGGGTGCGTGGTCTCCCGGATGTTGCCCGAAGAAGGGGAAAACCCCCCTAGGGAAGTTTTTTTCGGGGGCTCCCCAAAAGTTGAAAAACAACTTCCCCCTCACGTCATGGGCTGCTCTTGCGGAGTCAGGGAGGGGTTTGTCCACTTGCATGGCCTTTTTTTTTAAGGCTGGTTGGGGTAGGAGGAAGTGGGGGACCCCTTTAAACACGGGCGAAAAGAGGGGGTCCCGACGTGTTTGGAGGGGTTTTCCCGCTCCTGGCGGTGCTCCCCCCCGGTTCTCCCGAGAAGCGGAAGGTCAATGCGGGCCCCGCCTGGGTGGATGACCTCACTTGGGACGTCGGAGGGCCCCGGGGTTGGTTCCTTAATCGGGCCCGGGGGAGGCCCCTTTTCTTGAATGTGGCGCAAAAACGCTGTTCAAAATTCCAAACCCAAATTTCCCGAGGGTTTAAGGGTCCCCAAAATTTGCACAGTGAAAGTCCCATCGGAAAGGGAGTTCCCCGCTGTGGTTTTTAACAAAGCATTTTTACCCGACGAGGCGGGGGAAAGCCTCCTCGAAGATCCCCCCCGGAACTCCTGCAAGAATTTTGCCAGAATTATATGTGATAGGATCGCCTCGGTCCCAAAGTGGAGCCCCGAAAAAGGCCAGGGCTTTCCCGGAGAGGTAGACTAACTTTGGATGGCCCTCCCCTTGGCCCTTTTTGGGAAAGGGGAACGGCCCAACCAAATTAAGTTCCACGTGGGGCACAGGGGTTGATGAACCCTTTCGCAGGCCCTTGAGTCCCCGTAAAAATTTCGTCGGCATGGCCCAAGCGGGGGGTTTTAGGGCCAGGGATACCCCCGGAGCGCCCGCTGCTGATTGGCCACGGCAGCCGTTTTGTGCTGCGGGTGGCCAGGAGCTGCTTTTTTCCAAAATTTCCCAGTTGGGTTCAGTTTTTCCCGCTTCCCGCGCGATCGGGTTTGGGATTGCTGAGCCCCGTTTGGGGGTTTGAGGTAAAGGGGACGTTTGGGTTAGAGGCACTTTTTGGGCGGGATCCATGGCCAATCGAACTGTAACGGATGGGGTTTAGTGGATCTTCTAGACCACCACAAAGCGATGGGAAAGGGCCAAAACCAGGGGGGCGGAGCCCTATGTAGGCCCCGGTTTTTTTAAAGAGCCCCCCGCAAAGCGGGAGGGGATTTTTTGCTGGCGGCGGATTACTCCCAATCGCTACCCCTGACGTGACTTGCTTGCGGTGGCAGCCGAGGTGTTTCCCGGGGTTTACGAATGGGTGAAGAGGCTCTTTAAGTGGGGGACAGGCAAAAGGTCCGGGAAAGGCCCCGGCAAAAGGGGTTTTGGGGTTTAAAAAAGGAAAGGGAGGCAGAAGGTAGGGTACACTTTTAAAACAGAAAAAGGCATTTTGGGAAAAGCTTCCCCCAAGGCCCAGGGCACTTTTTTTTGGGGAAAGGGTTTGCAAAGGGAAAGGGGCAGGGTTTAAAATTTAGGGGTCTTTTTTCGCCCTGGAAAGGGACCAATCCCCCGGGGGGCAATGTTTTTTAAAATTTTGCTGAAGTGCCGCGGGGCCACCCCGGCAGGCAAAAGGAGCGCCCCCGGGGAGGGAAACAGGAGAGGGAGTAAAAGGAAAAATTTGAGACCCCTGGAGCGCCGGAGTGTCCAACCCTGACCCTTTCGGGATGGGGCCACCAGCCCCAGAGGAGGCGCTGCGGCGTTGCGGGGTGCAGGGCGACCAGACACGGGGGTTGAAGGGGACCCCCCGAAACAATGCTTTTCCCTACTACGTTTAAAGGGGGTTTACTGGAATAAAGACTTTTTACTTCCATGTTTAAACCCAAAACCAGAAATCCGCCCAGGGGAAAATTTCGATTTCGGGGGCCTGGAAGAAGGGGGGCGTTTTCGGGGGTTTTTTCCTTCCCCCCCTTTTCCCCCCCCCCAAAAGGGTCAAACCAAAAGGGGAGGGATGGCGCCAATGTCCAGTCACCGGGGTGTGTTAGGCTTGCCGCCTTTACGGCGGGAAAAAGGGGGAGGGCGATTCTAGGAGTGTAGAGAGGAATTTGTGTGAGTGGCTGTGCTAATAGAGCAGGGGATGGGCTTGGGGGTTCCTTATTTCCCAGGGTTGGGGTCAAGCTCTAAACTTTCTCCGGCAACAACAAGGGGATGGGGTTATATAACATAAAGGAGGGTTACAAACCCGGTGGGAGGCAATAAAGTATTCCCCAATGCCCCGGGGGATTCGGGGGATTAAGGTTAGAGTTGATTGTTCACAGTTTCCAAAAACTAACAGGTTTAGTAAACACAGGGTCAGGCGGGCACATTACGTGTTAGAAAAGGCAGGAGGAAGGCAGGCACACATTTAACCAGGCACACGTCCAATCGGGAACACGGGGAAATGGGCCAGGCCCTCCCTCCCCCTTCCCTTTAATTTCTAAGCAGCACGGCGGGGAGGGCCCGCCGCCCGATCCAGGACTAAAAGGAAGTAAAGGGACCGAGCCAGCAGTAAGGTGGATAAACCCAGGCGGGCCTCCCTTTGGATTTGGGACGACGGGTTGCATGACACCTAACAATAGCTAACTACTAAATAAAGGGATACTGGAATTTGATTGAAATTATTGCAAAAACCGTTTTTTTAAAATTTTTAAATTTTAAAACCCTATCAAATTTGGTTAGGGGGACACCCCCTATATTTTTCTTAAGGCTCCAAAACATAGATACTATTAGGGGAATTCTGGTGGAAATTTCTCTTTGTGTGTTCTCGGTACACCATAGAATGTTGGTACTCTAGGCTTTTTCTCCACTAAATATTTTACTTGCTTCTCAGTTAATACTCCCAAACTAAAGCCTTCTTCTAACAATTTAGTAAGTTTATTTTGCATCTCTTTTGTGGGGTCTTTTTTTAACTTACGATAGGTGTAGATATCATCTAGGGTCTCCCTTATTAATTTCACATATAGACCTACATTCAGCACGACAGTGGCTCCCCCTTATCAGCCTTCTTTATTTTTAGATTTTTATTTCTCTTTAATTCATTTAACGCTTTGTACTCCTGTTTTGTTATATTATTATTATTATTATTTATTTTAAAGCGCCATTGATTCCAGGGCGCTGTACATTCGAGGGGGTTACATACATTACATAAGTCAAATGAGTACAGTGATAAGGGATAATGACAATTGGCGAAAGGGGAGAGAGGACCCTACCCGCAGGGCTTACAATCTACAAGGAGGGGGAAAGAGAAGGAGGTGGGGGGCAGACATGTCTGTGGATGAAGTAGTGACAAGTTTAGTGAAGGTTATAGGCAAGCCTGAAGAAATGGGTTTTCGGTTGCTTTTGAAGTGGTGAAGTGGAGGAGAGTTGATGTGTTGGGGCAGTGAGTTCCAGAGTGTGGGTGAAGCACGGGAGAAGGTCTTGGAGACGGTTGTTGTGAGGAGCTGATAAGGGGGAGAGCAGAGGAGAAGGTTCCTGTGAGGAGGGGGAGAGTGCGTGAGGGGAGATATTTTGAAATTAGGGCAGAGATGTATGGAGGGGAGAGGTCATGGAGAGCCTTGTAGGTTTATGGTTAGTAGCTTGAAATTAATTCGCTGGGCAATTGGGAAGCCAGTGAGGGATTTGCAGAGGGGAGAGGCAGAGGAGTAGCGAGGAGAGAGGTGGATAAGACGGGCGCAGAGGGTGTTAGGGGGGTTTGGGGGGCCACTGAGAAGGATGTTGCTATCTAGGCGGGAGATGACAAGGGCATGGACCAGCATTTTGTTGTGGTCATAGTTGAGGAATGAGCGGATGCGAGAGATGTTTTTCAGGTGGAGGCGGCAGGCAGAGGTGAGGGTTTGATTTTGTGGTTTGAAAGAAAAGAGCAGAGTCTAGGGTTACCCAAGGCAGCGGACTTGGGACCGGGTGGGGAGTGGTAAGCCATTGACTGTAATAGAGAGATCATGGGCAGGGGTAGAGTTGGATGGTGGAAAGATGAGGGGTTCTGTTTTCTCCACATTTTTGTTTTAGGAGACGTGATGAGAAGAAGGAGGAATGGACGACAGCAGTCAGGGATCCGGGAGAGTTAGAGAAGGGACATATGGGCCGGAGATGTAGGTTGGGGTATCATTTAGCATTTCAGGTGGTAATGAAAGCCATGTGAGGCTATGAGCTGACCGAGGCCAAGGGTTATAGAAAAGAAGAGTAGTGGGCCCAAGGATGACCCTTGGGGGACACCGGGCAGAGAGAGGCCCGGGAGGAGGAGTGGAGCGAGAATGAGAGATGCTGAAAATCCGATCAGTGAGGTACGAGGAGATCCAGGAAAGTGCCAAGTCTGTGATGCCGAGGGAGGAGAGGATTTGTAGCAGGAGGGAATGGTCGACAGTGTCAAAGGCAGAGGGGGCAGGTCTAAAAGGAGGAGCACAGAGTAGTGGGGATGAGGCTTTAGCAGTTACTAGGTCTTAGTGACTTTGGTTAGGGCGGTTTGGTAGAGTGGTGGGGTCGAAAACCAGATTGTAGTGGGTCAAGAAAAAGAGTTGGAGGAGAGGTGGGAGGAAGCTGAAGATATTGTGCTGCTCGAGGAGTTTGGAGCAAAGGGAGCGTGAGATGGGGCGATAGTTGGACAGAGAAAAGGGGTCAAGGGTTGTTTTTTTTAGGGTTGGAGTGATAGTAGCATGTTTAAAGGTGGAAGGGAAGATTTCCCGAGGTTAGTGATAGGTTGAAGAGATGGTGAGGGGTGGGATGATAGAAGCACTGAGGTCTGGGGTGAGGTGGGATGGCAGTGGGTCAAGACTACAAGTAGTGAGGTTGGATTTGGACAGTAAGGAGGAGAGCTTGTCATGAGTGAACGTGGGGAAGCTAGTTAAGGGGGAAGGGCAGGTTGCATGGGTAGGGGAGGGTGGTGGGGATGCGGGCTGAAGCTTTCTCTGATGAGGTTGATCTTCTGGAGGAAGTGAATGGCAAAAGTCATCTGCTGAAAAGGGGGATGGGGGAGGAGGTGTTGGTGGAGGAGAAGAGAGTTGAAGGTTTTGAATAATTGTCTGGGGTTGTGGGACAGGGAGGATATGGAGTGGTGAAATAGTCCTGTTTGGGGTGAGGGGAGTGCGGACTTAAAAAGTCTGCAGTGAGTGTTTGTATAAGGGCAAAGTCATTAATGGAGTGAGTTTTCTTCCAGCGGCGTTCGGCTCCTCTGGAAGCACGCCTCAGCTGGTTGGTAGAGTCTGTGTGCGACAGGGTTGTCTGTTGATTTTGCGGGTTCTGTTGTGTGTGAGAGGAGCGACTGAGTCAAGGGCGGTGATGATTGTATGGTTGTAGAAAGTGGTGGCTGCGTCTGGGTCATTGAATGAGGAGAAAGTGGAAAGAGGTGCAAGAGAGTCAGAGAGAGTGTGAGGGTTAAGGTTTTGTAGATTCCTGCACGGTCGTACTGGATATGAGACAGGAGGAGCAGGTGGGGAGGAGATAGTGGTGAAGGTAAGCATATATTATATATTATATATCATATATCATATATTATACTTTATATTTTTGTTAACTTTTTTATTCTGTATTTGTTGTTGTATAATTTTAAGATCTCTTTCCATAGTTAACTGAAAAGTATCCATTGCGTTAACTCGAGCCTTATAAGGATAGAATTGGGGGTTACCACTGTCATGCTGGATTGCTATATATTGGTCTATTTTTTCTTTTTCATCCTGCAATTCTTCCAGGATTAATAACGATTGTTGTTCTGGAAATGTTAAACCTTGAAAATCATTTTGGTATGAACCAGAATCTTTTATGTATATCTCAGATTTATCTACACTATCTCCCCTTTCTATCATATTATCATCTTTTTCCTTAAAAAAAACGCTTCACTGTGAGCAATCTGACAAATTTGTTAGACCCAAAAAGGGGGTTCAAAAATTTTAAAAGTGGCTTTTGGGAAAAAAAATTAGCCCCTTCTTTATACTTTTTATCTGATTTAAGCAATTTTGTGGGGCAAGTATGAGACTTTGTCCTTTTTTACTATATGTATTATTTCTTCCTGGCAGCTTTTGTTTTCCTTACGATATTTTCTGCCTCCTCTCTTCCTCCGTTTTTTGGCACTTGTTGTTTTTGTTCACTGGCTTTACTCCTTGTAGTTTGTCTTTCCACTGAAGTATTTTCCGTATCCGAGGTAGCTGACATGCCCATATGTGTGTCCTCCAATTCAGAAAAACTTACTTCCTTTTTATTGTAATTTCTTTTATATCTTGATGTGAATTTCAGAATGGATCTAGGTCTTCTTTCAGTTTTCCATGTATAGATTTTGTCAGCCTGATAATCTTCTTGATCTCTTTGATACTTTGCTCTTTTAGTTTCCATAATTATAGTTTCATGTTTTGCAATATTAGCTTTAATGCTCTTGTAATTTTTCTTTTTCTTCCTCTTCTTTAAATTCCTGCAATTTAATATTGACTTGTTTGATTTTTTTCTTGTATTTCCTGTAATCGAGTTGTTTCAAAATCTATAATTAGTTTTATTAACTTTTTAGAGCATTCCGATAATACTAAGTTCCACGATATTAGAAATTCATCAGTGTAGATAAAGGATGGCATTTTCTTTATTCTTAAGCATCGTGGTATTATATCCTTTTCCAAAAACATGTTTAGTGAATTTCAGTCCGACCAAAGCTTAGTTTCCAGTACCTGTAGCTTTTCCAAGCTTCCAAATAGGGTAAACATGCCTTCCTTATCCGATGTCAATATATCACATGTGCTGAAGACTTGTGCTAATTTAGCTTCTCTATTCATCTTATTGAAAAAAATGGAGTATCCGATATGGATTGCTATAAAGTATTGCGATAAACAAAAAATGTACCGTCTGCAAAATGTTAAAATTATTCCAGCTAGTAAATATTACTGCAAAATCAGCATGCTTTTATATGTATATAAAACAAAGTCTCCGGTGGCAATCAACTTCTATGCCGGCAAACATAGAGTATAAGCATAAAGACAAAGCGTGAAGGATCGCTCACCTTGCTTCCATCTATGAGTTTAGCACTCGTTACTTCAGCTGGATAAATTAGCTCACCGTCGCTCGGAATCCTGGCTCCCGGCAAAGAGCCCAACATATCCAAACAAACAAAAGATAAATGGATCCAGCGTTCTTGGTGAAAAAAGGTGCTTTCATTTATTCACATATTGACAGTACAGACGGTACAAACAAAACTGAATTAAAACCTACGCATTTCAGGCATAAGACTTTCCTGCCCTTGATCACGGTTCAAATGTAATTATCAATGTGTCCATTAAATAGTAAACTGGGCGTTACGTGCATCAACACGTCATATCCTCAATTAAAAAAACTCAATCTTATTGCAATCGCTTAATATGTATTTGTTAATCTACTTATTTTCATATTCTATATATCTTACTATGCAACCACTTATCTTAATAGATATAGGATAAATCGTTCCTATTGTTTAAGCCTACCGGGACTCTCGTCTCCAGTTCATGGATCCAGTATGCCTCACGCAGGAGTACTCGATGCTCCCAATCTCCTCTGCTGTGCGGGCGATCAACCCGTTCTATTCCACAGCAGATGAAGCTATCGAGTGCACCTGCGTGTGTCTCAACAAAGTGTCTTACCGCTCCAGAGTGAGTACTCTGTGCTTTTCTAATACTGGCTAGGTGTTCCTGGATTCTCACTCTCATTTTGCGTATGCTGCTACCTATGTAGGATTTTTTGCAACTTGTACAGTGAATAAGGTAATAAGGTTTCCTTGTGATACCTTCTGCAGCAGGTACCACTTGTAGACAGAGGTGAGAAATCACAATTTAAAACGTCAATTTTAAATGTTGACCTCCCCAACATGTTTCACCAGCTAACCCGGCTTCATCAGGGGTTAGAGGTCCGGTCCCATGTGGTCTAAGCTCATTTCCTTTTATATCATGTTAGGTACACACCCTATTCAGGTGCTCACCACTTAGCCATCAAAGAATCCACATTCTTTGACATTGGTTGACCGTAGGTAGCAAGGTTCCTGGTGTCATCACGAGCTTTAGTGCGGCACTGCCTCATGATATGTCCGGATCGGTTGCAGTAAAAACAAGTTTTTTTTAATTCGGCCTTGCCTGCCAGAAGGTGTGCGTTGGAAGTTTCACGAACCATTAGGTTGATATGAGTTGATATGTTGAGGTCCCGGGTATACTTGTGCTGGTTGATTGTACAGTACAGTCTCAGGAGAAATGGGATGTAGGGTCCTTTGGGAGCTCTTGAAGTAGGGACACTGTAGAAACTTTCTTCATTTGTTGAGAGGAATCAGTCTGAGCCAACAAAGAACTCTGAGCCTTAGCAATAGAAAGAAGTTGACTTCCGGGCAGCTCTGCATATTCTGCTCGAATAGTTTCAAAATAATCCCAAATGGGTTTAAGGAGACCTTTAACAAACGCCAATGAAAAGAGGAGCTTTAGTGTTCATGTCAAATCCATGGTCCTGCAATAAGGCAGACATCCGGTGATAGAAATTCTCCACGGACTCAGTAGGACTCTGAGTAGAATTGAAGATATTGACAGAGGACTCATCCAAACGTTCCTTTGCCCAAGAATGAAGACGACGGCAAAACTCTTCCCCAGATGAGTAAGCACAGTGTCTTCTTGTAGGGCTGATTTGGTGATAGGCCAAAAGTAATCCCCAGCCTTGATGCTGGCAACATGGTATAGATCTTTCCAAGGGGCAGAATATGTCTTATGTATCTGACTGATGCTACGGTAAAATAAAATAGGGTTTTTCTCAGGGTCTGGCATTTAGGTTAGTAGATTATTGACTTGTTCAGGTGTAAAAGGCACGTAGATTGGTTGATTCTGGGGTATTATGGCTGGTGCCGATGGATGAGAAGGTAGCACCGGAAGAGAAAGAGAATCCAGCTGCTTTGGAGGTATTGGTGGTGCAGCCGATGGTGGGGGTAAGTTCATAAATGAGTCTGGTTCTGGTGGTGTAGGTAATCTGGGTGTAGGCTGCAGTGGGACCGAGGTTATACTCCTGAACAAGGGTCAAGTTGCCTTGGGAGAAGGAGTAGTCTTCAGACATTTGGCCACAGCGTCTGTTAGTACCACTATCTGTATTTCACGCAATGCAGTAAGAATGGTATTAATACAGGTCATAGGTGGAAACTCGAAAATGCCCGAAGATACCAGGGGTATGGCAAAAGATTGGAATTTGTTAACCTGGGCCAACTCAAGCACATTATGTATAGTTTGTTTCAAAAAGTCGACACAATTATCATGGCAAACGTTATTGTAAATGGGTCCAACGGCATGAGTAATATAATTGCAGTTTAGTCGGCCTGCTCGAGTGGCAACTACTGAACACACCGGAAGAGGAGCACCATTGGAACGAGCACTTATGTCATCACATTCCTCTTGTATCTCCATCCCACCTTCCTTCACAATTTCTTCAGCAATACATCCATTATGCTGCAGATGTGCATTGGCAGGATTAACTATTCCCGTGGTATCATGTTCGATAATTTTCCTCACAATGAAGATAAGAGTGGTGTTTGTGTCCCAAATTGAGGTAATGAACGTACAAACGTCAGGTGATTTGGATTCACTTTTAGGGTCCAGATATTCACCCTTAGGGTTATGAGTAGTTTGTCTAACGGTGACGTGTTGTCGTGGAGTTTGATGATAGGACCTGTGGGCAGTATCCCCAAGGAAGTCAGCGGGTGTTCTGAGTAATGTGTCCTCTCCTAGAGCAGCAGTCTGTGTGCTGTGAGCAATAGGAAAAATACTGGAGTTCTTTCATTTGGGTTGCAGATGTGGGTTCTTGCCCCCCTGTAGCTAATGGCAACTTGTCCTCCTCCCCGTCTTCCTCTCCGTTAGCATTGAAAGTCAGAATAGGGGCTATAGAGGAGGAGGGTACATAGAATGTCCCAGATGGTGTGAACAAAGGGTAGAGTGGTTGCGGGGCTGGTGGTGGTGTTTGTTGTGATGTTGCAGGTGTGCTGGCAAAGATTTTATCACTGGACAGTTGCGTATCAATGTTTACATTAGCAGTAACAAGTGGAATGCCCGGAGGAGAGGTGGGAGAAGGAATGTTACTAGGTGTAGCAAGATGGCCGCTGTTCAACTTCAACCCGGAACTTCTGGGTTTTTTGGATTGCTTGGGACTATAAATATGGCCACAGGAAGTGGAAAGGGCAAGGCTTGGTGATGCATTTCCGAATGCAGAGAGTGTTTGGACTTCATTAAAATGGCTACTGGAAATAATGGGAGGTTCTGGCACGGGAGCTGAGGGAAGAATACCAGGAGGTGCCGGAGGTGAGATAATACAAGGTGTGATTAGTGTTGGACGTTCCTTCCCACAATTTACGCAACTCTCAGCGTTAATGGAATTTTTATGACAACAATTGGAACACAGCCAACACTCAAAAGTCTCCATCTTGAAATGGCGGCAGCTCACTCCTTATACATATGTATTCATCAAATCCTTCTTATTTTTTACATTCAATTTCAATGTAATTATACTTTGCAATTAAACGCGCTGTTCTCTGCAAGCCACCGTTAACTTGTAGAATGCCTCTGCAATTTTTCCAGTGCTGTCTCCCACATGTTAGCTTGTAATCTCCGTGATTTATGCACGTTGCACACAGAGAGTTTCATTAACTTTTTCAAGTCCGACATATTTTACTACTTTTCTCTTCGAGACAAGCTCAGCCGGTGAGTGGTCACAACTACTCAACTGCACCTTTACACTGAGCGCTATAATTTTTCAGTTCGCCAGAGAGACGAGAGGAGATAATGCGAGCCCGCAGCTGTGACCCACCTTAATAGATACTTCGAACATGAAGCTGCGTTCTCTACAGCGCTTAAAAGAATTTACTGCAAATAACACTGAGATAAAGACTAGGAGATAACTAATGAACTAAAGACACAGACTAAGTATATTTTAACCCTTAATGCAGTCGCTACCTAGGTGAAAACAGAACAAATATACGCAAATGTATGTTGAGGTTAAGCCCCAAACACTTTTTTTTTTCCTATATAATATCCTCTGCCTCGTTAATCTTTCCCTATCCTTTTCCCTATCCTTTCCCCTAGTCCGTCCCTTAGCGGAAATACCTCGCCCTCGCCTCGTTATAGGATGTTGCGGCTACAGTAACCTAACAAGGTCCCTGCAAGGAATATTTATTTGAAAGGTTGCAAGACATTGCTGCTTGTCTGCTGGCATCTGTTTCTGTCAAGTTGATGATTTAATTAAAAAACATCAAAGTCTGTTTCATCATTACATTCTTATTAAGCTCATCAGATAGTTTGTTTAAACTGCTTTTACGGCTATACATCCTTATCGAAGTATCAGATATCTTTCACACAGCTTTACTTGGAACAGATGCACTGTCTGCTTCAGCGAGGTTATGTCAAGAAACCAAAGAAATTCCTCTCTCGGAATGTCTCTTATCAACTAATGCCTAGCAACCTTACGTAGATACAGGAGACTTTGAGGTTTCAGCAACAGCCAATTAGCCAATGACAGAATAATCATGTGATTCTTAATACGTAGAAGATATCAAACTGTTACTTCCTGTTAATAAATCAGATTTAAATGCCCCAGACGGAACGTGTGGGTTGTATCTCCTGAGCTCCAGCTGTCGACAGCTGTAATTAATAAAAATAATTCGGAAGACATCAAATTTGGGAAATAAAGGAGTAGAGAAAGATACTTCTACCCCTAATTTATCATTTTGACATTTGGTGCTGGACTCTCAAAACGGCCCGAGGACCGAGACCAAGACCCCTGGGGACCCGACGTCCTGCTACCGGCTGCATTAACCTGGATTGCCCAAACGGAGACTGATCACCTCCATAGAATCCAGTAAGTTCGGGTTTTATAAATCCGTGACTTATCTGTGTTTTTTTGGACAGTCCAGTGTGAGTCCCTGGTACTTTGTTGACTCTCTGGGGGAGACCTGACAGCGTCCAGGTCCAGGTTGTGGTCTTGAATTCTGGTGCCCATATCATATGCGTATACCTTTTAAACGCTATCAATTGGACAACTGTTCATCATAATGGGAGTAGTCTGGTCCACAGCTTTCACAAATAGTCTCCTCAAACAAGGGAGAACACAACAAACAATTAGAGAAAGAATTAGCAACACAATCAATATAGCAATACCTATCTGGGCGAGCATCCCCTGCCAACCCTTAAACCATGAAGTAAACCACTGTTCCCAGGGGTGATCTATGCCTGAGTTACGCTTTAATTCTTCTGAGAGATCATCTAGCTTTTTTTTTTTTTTTTAAAATTATTTTTATTACGAGTCTTCATATAGAATAAAACATGAAGAATTAATACAATAGTATCAAATTGCAGTTATCTCTGCACGCAGGCAGACAATTGGTTGTGAAGACTTCAATTTTCATATTCTTTTTCCAACAAGAAATCAACAGAAGATTGAGCTGCTCAATAAGGATAGAAATGTCACTAACCACAGTGTTCATGGCAGTGGTTCAAGTATCGCGGGCAAAAACTCGCAGAGGCAAATTAGGAAAGAGACATAATTAACCAAATGGGTAAACATTCAAATCAAGCAAACAAACAACTCTGCTCCAATACATCCCCCCAATCTGCCACTATCCTCCGAAAACCTCGCCAGCACCACCTCTCCCCTTTTGCGGTCAATTCAGAGAGGGCCACCTACCCCCAGCTCCATGCCACATTGGACGTTAAGCGGGTATCTCTACTAGAAAACAAGTATTAAAGTAAAAGTAGGGATTCCATATCTGACTTCATCAGACAAGAACCAAGGTCCTGAAGGTTAATTGGCTCAGTGCCCCCTCAGGTACCAGCCTATCATTCCAAAGCAGGATCGTATCTTATCCCGAATTGGGGCCTACAATGTATCTATCACCGTCTGCCATAAGGCAAAAAAACTGTTTAACTTTTTGTTCCTTTCGCTGCGATGCCTCTATCCAGTCCATTTTCAACAAGAAAAAGGTCTTTTCAAGAAAAAGTTGTCTGTTAGGGCTCGCCGGCTGGCTCCACACCTGCAGAATCGCCTTTCGCGCTGCAGCTGACAAGACGTGCAAAAGCCTCTTCTCCTTTCTAGTGTACGACCCGGTCTCAGTATCTACGAACCCAAAGAGAGCCCATTGTGCGGTAGGGATGAATGCACGCCCGAGGTGTCTCTGCACCTGAGATGCCACATCCGCCCAGTACTGTTGAACTTTAGAACAATGCCAGAGGCAGTGGTAGAGATCAGCTTCCAGTGCATCACACTTGAAGCATTTACTGGAGGTATACAGCCCTATTCTATGTCCTCTGAGAGGCATCAGATAGGCATTGTGTGCCACCTTAAGAGACATCTCGATATATCGAGATGCAGGAAGAAATTTATAGGAGTCTGCAAGTGCTCGCAATATACTGTAGTATCAGGGGTCAGAGTTGGGTCAGCCTGTTCCCAACGCGAAAGTTGCAGGGAGGTTTGTACATAGTCAATGCGCCCTAGCAGATATCTATATAGTACCGAAAGATGAGAACGTCTCGTCGGCGATCTCACAACAGTCTGGTAAAAATCTGAACTCCATTCTGCCTCTGCAATATGCGGGAGGACGGAGTTGAGGAAGCTGTTAGCCTGAAGATAAGCAAAGAAAGGGATTGGAAGGTCAGGAAACTGCAGTTGGAGTTCCTGAAGTGAATAAGTCCATCTAGCAGTTGGGTTCACCCATTGCGCAAGACAACACAAACCCATATCATGCAACCGCCGGAATGAGCCATGTGAGGACCCATCCTGAAAGCGGGGGTTTCTGATTAAGGACTGATAAAGCGAGTGGTCTGTTGACAGGCCCTTTAGCATTCTGATCCTCTTCCATGCCCTCCAAACCGGCATGAGAAGGACATTATTCCTGACATCAGATGGAAGCTCCACATAAGATAAATGCAAGAAATTTACAAGAGAGGACTCCGGTATGAACAGACCATCCGGCTCGTGGTGAATGCATTTGAGGCCTGACACCAGTCCGCAAGATATCGTCCCAGGGCCGCTTGATTGTAATATTTGATGTTGGGGAAGCCGAGACCACCAAGAAGCTTGGGCTGGTGAAGAATGTGAAAAGGAATGCGCGCCCGTTTTCCCCCCAAATAAAGTTCCGAAAAAGGGCGTTAATGAGCTTTTCCTCCCTGGGTTTAAGACATATTGGTAGCATATTAAATAAATACAGGAGGCGTGGGACCTCCACCATTTTAAGCAAGTTGGTCCGTCCCACAAAGGATAGCGGGATGGTCGCCCATCTCTTGAGAGTGTGTTTCAGCGCCGTCACATATCTGCAGATGTTCTCCGCATATATTTTGATCAGGGTCGCAGGGAGTATTGAGATACCTAAATAATTTTAGTACGGGGACGCACCAGCGAGATGATGGAGGAGGTTCCATAATGGGCGCAACAGTCCTCTGATAGGAGCCTCGCTCTTATCGTATGTTTATATTGTTACCCCGAAGAGGTCCCCTCACTTTAATATCTGCAGCACTGTCGCCAAGATGGTTTTGGGGTTGGAGACCATCAGTAACAAGTCATCCGCATAGGCCGCCAGCTTTATCTCGCAGTCATTTAGCTTGATTGATTTAGCTTGAAAATGTTTGAGATTGGGTGACGTGATACAGAAGAGGGTCAATGGAGAGATTAAATAGAATAGGCGAAAGAGGGCATCTCTGCTTCGCCCCTCGAAACAGATCAATAAGTGGGGATGTTCGCCCATTCAGAAGGAGAGCCGTAGTTGCGTTTTGCTGCATGAGGGACAGGAAGGAAGTGAACACAGACCCAAATCCCCGCCGCCCCAGTGTGGCAGCCAGAAAAGGCCATGAGACCTTGTCAAAAGCCTTTTCCGCGTCCAAGCTTAACAGCATGGACACCGGGTGGCCAGGGTCCTGCGCCGCTGTCGCTGCCGCCACAGCCAACCGTACATTCCTGGTCGAGTGTCGATTAGAGATAAATCCCGAGTGTCTGTGATGTGAAATCACAGGCTAGAATTTCTGACGTAGGTTCGTAATAATTTTGGCCAGGATTTTATAATCCTGGTTCATCAGGGATATGGGCGAGTTTGACTTTAAAGACGTAGGATCCTTCCCGTCCTTCAGCAGCAGCACCTTTTTGGAGTCAAAAAAGGATTCTATCAGGACAGAACGGATGTAAACGTCATTGAATAGTTGGGTTAGATAGGGGACAATATCGGGTTTCAGGATTTTATAAAATTCTGCAGAGTAGCCGTCGGGCCTTGGCGATTTACCGTTAGCTAAGGAAGTGATTACCGCCGAGACCTCCTACCATCCAAAAATCCCGCGACCCGATCCGCGTCAATAGGGGTGGCGCTATACAGGGACTCAAAATAAGCCTCAAAAGCTTCCGCTATAGCTGTCGCGTCTGTCAGGAGGGTGTCAGTTTCGGGGCACTTAACTGCCGCTATTGGCGGCCTCGGCTTCCATTGAGCAGTCATACTAGCCAGCAACTTCCCCTGCCTATTCCCCCACCTATAGTATCGATTCTGGGTGGCCCTGACTTGCAAGCGCGCGTGATCATAGAGGAAAGTACTCAAAAGGTCCTGGGCTTCAGTATAGCGCGCATTTGTTTGCGCCGAAGGGCAAGCCGCAAATCCCTGCTGGGCAGCACGCAAGTCCTCATGTAACCTTCTAAACTTTTCGTTCACGTCCCTACGCCTCATGCCCATGTAGCTGATTATTAGCCCACGCAGCACCGCTTTCGCAGTGAGCCAAAGCAAGGGTGCGTCCCCAGCATGCGCTTTGTTATCCGACAGAAACTGGGACCATTGTGCTTTTAAAAAGGCTCTGAAGTCATCTGATTCATACAGATGTGTGGGGAATCTCCATGACCTGCCCGTGGCGGGGCCGCCCGAAATAGCTAGGACTAATTGGATAGGACCATGGTCCGAGATAGTAATAGGGTGAAGATCCGCTTGCATCACCATCGAATGGAGAGTCGTAGACAGCAGGACCATGTCAATCTTTGAAAACGAGTCATGAATCGCTGAGTAAAAAGTGAAAGATCGGTCAGTGGGGTTCAGGAACCGCCAGGGGTCATAGACATCCAGGTGGTCCATAAAGTGTGTGATCGAGGAATTGACGGGCCCCGCGGCTCGACCTGTGCCAGATCTGTCCAAAGTGGGGTCTGGTGCCACGTTAAAATCCCCCACTAAAATTAAATTGTCATGTTCCCGCTGTAATAGAAAAAAAAGCATAAGATTGACCAAGGTGTACAGCCGGTTGGCAATCATCACTCTCAAATATATAAATCTGCCTGCCTCATCCACATACTGGTCAACAATAGACTGTACTAGGCCAGCTCGAAAGTATATTGCGACGCCACGGGACTTCTTACAATAGTTGGCCAGCACCAGTGGATCCAACCATCGGGCTTGCAGGGGCACGAAATTGCTGGACCTCCAATGTGTCTCTTGCAGACTTATGATGTCTGCCTTCAGTCTTTTGAGGTGGAGCAAGACGCGTCTGCGTTTTTCTGGAATATTAAGGCCCGCAACGTTCCAGGAGAGGACATTCATTTGCAGAGCCGGGGGGCAGCCCAAAGGTAGAGAGGCGTCTCCACTCATCCCGCATCCCTAAACATGGGAAGACGGCAGGAGAACACCTGCATCTAGCTTTTTAATGGCCACAGTGACCTTCTCATTCGGTCCTGTATTATCTGGGATAAAAGTACAGCAGGTTTCTCTGATCATTTTGCACACTGCTCCTTTTTCAGCTAACACCATGTCCAGAGCCATCCTGTTCTGCCAGGCTATAGCAGAGGTTGGGCCCTCCTTATCTGCCAAGCCCTGTAGGGCATCTCTGGTGTAATTCACAAATCTCTGCTGGTTGTAATATATGTAATTTATCCAATCTACATTCTTGTTGACAGTGATTATCAGTAGCAGAGATTCAAACCCAGCGGCCACTTGGTTACTTGCCTTAAACTCATCAGGGACCCCCCTTGGGACTCCTATAGCATCAATATACACATGGGGGTCAAAGCTGACCTTTGGGGAGGCTTCTCTTCTCCTCCTGGCTCTCACTGTGTCCCTATCTTCTAACCCCTCACTCAATATATAGACTCCCAGGACATATATACTTTCATCAGTCTCCTGAGGGTTTTCAATAGTTAGCATTAGGGGCATGCTTTCTCCTGGAACACCCAGTTCTCGACAGGTTCCAGTTTTTGTCAACCTTATTCTAGTAAGTAGGGGTTTCTCCTGTTTATCTTTCCTATTTAAGGCAGTCTGTGGTCTATACCCCCCTAGTCTTTCCCTGTGTTCCAATCCACAGCACCCCAGTAATAGCAAGAGGGTCACCAATACTCATCCGTCACACACAAATATATGCAGCTTGCAGCAGAAGATTGCTCATTGTAGATGTTGCACTGTATGGGAACCTTGGGACAGCATACTACATCACAAAAATCAAAAGAATATGTGGTCACATGAGCACTGGATGAGTTATACCAAAGAGTAACCATCCCTCTCTCCTTGGTAATGGCCACTGATGGGTTGTGCCCAAGAGTTAAAACAACATACAGTAGCTACTTAACGTTAGTAAGAGCACCGTCTGCGTCATCTCCGGGGGTTGGAGCGATCTTACAGTGCGAAGCCTGGATCCAGTTGGGCTTTCCTGCCACCTTAACAAATGTGGTCATGGTCAGCAGAACTTGGTACGGCCCCTCAAATCTCGGCTCTAGGGTTTTATGCACAAACTTCTTCACGTAGACCCAGTCTCCAGGCTGTAGCTTATGAGCAGCAACGTCTGAGTCTGGATCTGGAATGGAAGAGAAAACTCTAGAATGCATTAGTAACAACTCTTTAACCACTGCAGTCACATAAGAGGTCATAGCATCGTTTTGTAGCTACAACTGCTGAGGGAAATATGCACCTAGCCTTAGGGCACTGCCTAACAGGATCTCATAGGGCGAGAGAGCTAACTATCCCCGGGGCGTGTGCCTGACTCTAACCAAGCTATGGGCAGGCTGTCTGGCCAGGGCATGCCGGTTTCTCTTGCCGCTTTAAGCATCCGTGCTTTCAGAGTCCCGTTCCATGTGCCCATTGCACTACAGCTGGGTATAGCGCCCATGGCAAGCAGGGTCGCCTCCCTACTCCATATAGACCGTCTTCTTCGTTCTTCTTGGCTCCCTTCTTTTTCCAGCTTCCTTTTCTTCCAGTGGAGCTTGTTCCTGCATCTTGGCCAGCAGTCTCCTTGTGGGTTGGGTGCAAGTTTCCTCTTGCACCACTGACAGCTGACTTGCTTCCCCTTTCTCACCTCCTGCGGCCTGTTTGGCTGCTTGGTCAGCCAAGTGGTTTCGTCTTCTGTATTCAGCTTCCCATGTGCCTTGATTTTCAGTATAGCCACTGTCCGTGGCAGCAGCAGTGCATCCATCAGGACCTGAATGGCTTGTCCATGTTTCACTGGGGTTCCCGCAGCCGTGAGAAATCCTTGTGCCTTCCAAATAGGTCCAAAGTCATGGGCGACCCCGAAAGCGTATCTTGAGTCTGTATATATGTTGGCCGTTTTGCCCTCTGCCAAACGTCATGCTGCTGTCTTCTTGGGCTGACTTATGCAATGGCAGACTTCTTACTTCCAACACTGTGTGTGATGTGGTCACGGCATATCGTCCTGCACTGTCTGCAAATCTGGATCCATCCACAAAAAGAACCATATCCGGGTTGTCTCATGTACAGAGGGCAAATGAGAGGTTTCCATCTTCATGACTTCAAAGCAATCATGACTCTCTTCATATACACCGGATTCTTCCGATTCCTCTTCATCCTCATTCCCCCCTTGAGGAAGGGGAAGTAACGCATAAGAGTAACGTTATCCGGCAGGAGGAGTGAACATTGAAGTCTAAGATGTCGAGCCAATGAGAGATGTTTCGGTTGCGTTTTATTGAGAATAGCAGAGATGTCACGTGGAGCCAGAAGGATGAGGGAGTGTCCGACTACGATATCCGCTGTTTTATCCAGCAGCACTTGGGCTGCAACTACAGCTTGTAAACTGGAAGGTCCTCCCCTTGCAGCTGGGTCCAGCCTTGCAGAGTAGTATCCAACTGGTCTGTTTCGGCCTGCATGGACCTGTGCTAGAACTCCCAGGGCATGTCCTTCCCTTTCCAATACAAAGAGCTTAAAGGTCTTCTGGTAGTCCGGGATGCCTAGTGCAAGAGCACTGGCAATAGCTTTCTTCAGCTTCTGGAAGGACTGTAAGTATCTTCATCAAGGTGGAAGGGAGTTGTCTTCACTGTCTCGTACCAAAATTTGCACGAGAGTGGACATCCCTGTCCTATGGATGCTGGGCTTCAGGAATAGGACAGACATCAGCAGCAGGGTCCGAGTATCTGGGCTCGTGGTGTCCTCCTCTTCTTGTTTTGCGGGGGGGGGCCAGTGTCCTGCTCTGTTGCAGTTCAAGCAAGTAAGCCGTGGTCGTGGCTTGTAGGCTCCAGGCTCCTCACATACGTCGGCCACCATCACAGGAGCAGGCTTTGATCCCACATATCCCGCAGGCAGATTGTTCAATGCCTTTTGCAACTAGAAGCACCACATATCTTGGTAGAGTCTTGTACTCAGGCCAAACCATCTTCAGCTGCTTCTTAATGGGTTCCAACAGGCCATCCACAAAGACACTAGTCAGCTGACTACTCCTCCAGGGTCCTTCCCGGAGTGTGCTGTGCAGTGGGCCAGCTTATGTGCTTCCTGCAGCAGCAAGCAGACGTTTTTCCTTGACTTGTCATATGAGCTCAGCTGCTCGTTCTTCCGTCTCCTTTGTCATCCTCGTGCTGTTAGAGCCTCCTCCCACAGTATCTTCTGCTCCCAATACCATAAGGTTCTCCACTGTAGGGCTGGCTGGGTCTGGTCACCATATATCCCCAGTATCCGCATCCAGAATTGGAAATACAGTGCTGTGTGCCACCATCTTGGTCCCGGAAGTGGAAGTGGTGACCCCGGAAGGGGCGGGCATTAACCCAGAAGGAAGAGGATGTGACATCCTAATGGGAGCAGTAGGCGGGGCTGGAGTAGGAAGTGACATGAAGGGGCGGCAACTGGCACAAGTGACTTCAGGGGTGTTGCTACACTAGGGGCAGGAGCCGTGGGTTGGGCTACAGGAGGCGAGGTATTGTTGTGTACAGTTGTGGGGGCGGGCAATGGCACCAGAGGTTCCGGTATACTAGGCATAGTGGGTGTAATAGGTGGAGCTAAATTGATAGGCAATGCTAAAGTAGCTAAACAGGGATGGCTTGTGATGCAGATGGGCCGTCTTTAGGGTGCAATACTCCACAATTACAACACCCCTGATTTAGCACCTCACACACATCCATGAGGTCAGCTCTCCACCACTATGGGGCGGCAGCATCACACTTTCCTTTGTTTCAGAAACTTCTCCTGGGGGATGGTACAAATCGGCAACTGCACCCCCAGTGCCCCACCCTTCTTTATGAATCCGTATATGGCTACACTGTACCAGGATTCAGCCATCAACAAACATTCCAAGATCCTTCAATCTACCTTCCGTCTGTATTAACCCTCAGACATTTCCATAATTTTTTATCACAAATGCTTTCTGAGGTCTTAAATCACACTTCCGCTTGCAAATCCTTCAGTCTACTTCACTTATTCAGGCTGGAGCCTTCTAAGTCACTTTCATTAAATCCTTCACTTACTTAAGCCTTATCAACACAACAAGACTCAGATCTAACGTTCTTAGTTCCCTCTAAAACCAGCAGATGGCGCTGTGCACCTACCTAAACTCACATACCCAAACTGTGTAACTTCTTTGTTTCTAAAACCAACTGTTTACATCTACAGGACATAGACAAGACAAAACTCGTATAGAATATTTAGTGAAACTAACTTTCAGACAAGCTGTGATCAGCCTTCCTCTACACCAAGGAAAAGCTTGAATTCACGATTCCACCATCAAATGAATTCTCAATTTAATCACAAGATGCTTATATATATTTTTTTTTTTCCCAAGCCAGCTGACCATTCTCTCACTCCACCGCAAAGAGACTCAGAACTTCCCCCTCCCCCCACGCCGTTATCTTCCCAGGGGAAATTCTCATAAATCACAGAGCGCATAATGGCTTCCCACTCTGAGTCCTCAGCTGACTTTAACACCTTGCTTTCCAGCTTTGCATTCAATCAGTTTCAAAACATTCAATACACATAAAACAGAAAATACCCCACAAGGAGTTAATTTGACAGGTCATAGGTTCAATAGCATGAGCCAACTTGTTGCCTGTTAGCGCGACCTAACAGTTAACCGATAAACATACTACAGCACCCACTAGACAAACAATCTGATCCGGATAAGCAAAGTATAAACTCTACTTACCCGGACAGATTTTCAGAAGAGTGATGGCGCCATATCCCTCATCTGTGTCTGCCAGTAGAAGCTGCACCAGTTCAGTTTTCGGTTAATAAATCAGATCAAAGCCCATGCCCCACGTTACAAGGCAACATCTGAAATGGAGGTAGCCTCAAAGGGGCTATTCTGTCCTTGTGGGGGTTCCAAATTAGCTTAAAAATAACAAAGGGTGCACCGAGAAAACGAATCACAACATACCTTGTTGCTGTGAAAATGCTTTCTGACTTTATTCAGAAAATGGCAGCTTTTTTATACCTTTGCAAATTAGTAGATAAGAAGCATCACATGTACCTGGCTGTATTGGTATGTCCTTATCTACAGACCCCTCCTCACAGCTCAGGAATCTCTAAACACAGGGTGTAACTTCAGAAGAAGTGCCATCTTGGATTACACGGTGATCTCTACAAACTACTACAAACTACTACAGCGGTCCTGATCCACTTGGTAAAGTTCTCCACCACTCTGATTAGCACTTTTGTAACTTTTTTAGTCACTGTTATTGGTCATATTGCATGATTACCTATGTGGGTTAAGCACTATCTATATCAATACGACTTGGGTATAGAGATAATTATTAGATATACCTTTATGACCTATATGATTTGTTACTTCTGTGACTCTGTTGTATATATGATGGAGACCATACCAGAAATTGTGTAAAATGCCAACTACTATTACGTGTTTATTGGATCTCTATACGTGGACCTGTAGTTTGCATTGGCTTTCTCTTATACAGTCATATGAAAAAGTTTGGGCACCCCTATTAATCTAAATCATTTTTAGTTTCTAAATTTTTGGGTGTTTGCAACACCCCATTTCAATTTTGATATATCTAATAACAAATTTTGCACTTTTGTGTTATTTAAAATAAACCTCATTTAAACCCGGGAAATATTACTGGCCATCAGTTTTTAGAAATCAAATTGAAATGGGGGTTCAAACACCCAAATATTTAGAATAAAAAATTATTAAGATTAATAGGGTGCCCAAACTTTTATAACTGTATGTATTTTTTTTATAGTTGTGTATTTTTTTTATATAATAAAATTTGTTGTTTTACTTTATAAAACCCCGGGACTATATACTCTCTATTTTATTTTTTTTTTTGTGCTTATTAAAGGAGAAATGGTTTAATTTCTATTATATAAAGTGGAAATCTGGAGTTTCGATATTTTCATAATTATATCGGGGCGTTCTTTCCATAGTTTCCAGTAATTTCCTTTATGAAGGACTTTAATCCGTGATCAGCTTGGGTACTAAAGCTTAAAGGGTTTGCCAAGAAACCATTTAGGTAGGGCTCCCCCTTAGTACAGGCAAAAGTCAATAAAAACGCTGAGTCATTAACTGCAAGGGGGAGGGGATGGGATGAGTGAGGGTGAGGAACCCAAGGGGGGGGTCTCAAAACTAAGGAAATAAAAACGGAAAAGAGTGGATTGTAATACAGCAGACAAGCCTGAAGACTGCACTGTCAGGGGGCCTTATCTGCTAAGTCTAATTAAAAAAAAAATACAGGCGAAAGAGAGAGAGAGACGCACACACCCCAGAGAACGACTGCTAAGCGGCTGCCCCCTGTGCCCATGTTCACTGAAATAAGCAAACTTAACTTGTGGTTTCTATATAAAAAGAGAACATATTCTCACAGACTTGAAAAGTTTCTTATTTTGCTGTCATCATTTTTAAAGCAGGTATTAAAAACATACAACAGTTTATTTGTATAAAAAAGAAAACTTTATGCTACCGGTGTTTAAAAAAAATTCTGCAGTCAGTTCATCAGATAAAAAAAGCTCTTCTGCGCAAGCCCGTCCAGCTCTTGTCAGGGAAAATTAAAAGATCTTTGAAAGAAACCCAAGGGCATGTAAGGAAGGCTGTAGTTCTCTAGACTGCAATTTTTGTAATCACCATATTTTTAAAAAAAAGTGTTAAAAACCCCCTTTTTGGAGGATCCCACGTCAACATTACATGTGGAAAAACCCCCTTTAACAAAGTTTTTAAAAGGGGCCCCCAATTTGTTTTAAGTGATGATGGATGGAGATGAAGGGAAAACCCAGTCCAGATGGCAAAATCTGTTTCATAAAGTCTTAAGATTTGGTGGAAAGGGAGTTTCTTGAAAAAAACCTAACCGGGGTCTGATACCAAGGGGTCTTGGAATAAAGGTCCTTCCATCTTTAGGATGGTTTAATGAAGCCTCAGAAAAAAAAAGGGAAGGGAAAGCATAGCTGCTCTCGCAATTTTAGGGAAATTAAAACTTTATTAAATCCAATACTTAGAAACGGGAAAAAAATTAGAAAAAATATTGGGGTTCAAAATAAATTGACGGATCGATTGTCAAAGGATGAGATGGACAAATTTAACATTGAATTAGCCCCAGGTTTTGTGGAAAGGGAAAAAAGGAAAAAATTTGTGAATTTAAATTTAAAAAAAGTTAAAGAGTGTAAACGATTTGCATCTAGGGAAAATTTTGGTAAAAATAACCTTAATAGAGGACAAAGCTAGGCAATTAGAGAATACAGTGATGGAAAAGGTGAAAAAAAAAGCTGAGAAAGGGGGGGGGAAAAATGATTTGGCCCACTGATAAGTATGAGAAGGAGGCCCTACGACAATTGAGGGACAAACAGACCTATCAGAAAATGCCCTACAACCCTATCACTAAATTTTCGGAGGAATTACAGGACATCGTTGAAAGGGCCTTTAGAAAGGGAATTATCTCTAAAAAAATTTGTGATAACCTTTTGGTAAAGTATCCAAAGATCCCGACCCTGTACCTGCTTCCCAAGGTCCACAAGGATCCGGTTGAACCGCCAGGACGTCCTATTGTCTCAGGCTTGGGGGGGGGCTCTGTGACAAAGCTTGCAAGTTCATAGATTATTATCTTAAACCACTGGTAGAACTGCTGCCATCATATGTCCAGGACACGACAGACGTCCTAAGGCGGATCGACGGAGATCCATATTGAGCCTGAGGTACTTCTTGTCACAGCTGATGTAGAATCCCTATATAAATCCATTCGTCATAGGGATGGATTGACAGCTGTGGCACATTTTAGGAGATCTAGTGGCTTTGAACCTGATTTGGGCGATTTGTTGTTCGAATTGCTCAGATTCATATTGACACAATTTGTTTATGTTCAAAGATAATTATTATGTTCAACAACAGGAATGTTTTGGGGGCGGCATGCGCTCCGGGTATGTCAAAACCCTTTTTTTGGGTATTTGGGAAAAAAGAGATTTTTCCCAGAAAATTTCCGGTGTTGAAATGTCCCGTGTTTGGTGAGGTACATAGACGATATTCTCTTGTGGGGGGAATTTTTTCTAGCTTTACATCGTTCATGAACTTTCTAAATCAGAATGACTACAATATTAAGCTAACCTTCAATGCAGATGATAAGAAAAAAAGGGGTTTTTTGGGACATTCCCCTTAAAATAAAAAGAGAGTGGTTGATTGAAACGGTATTTATCGTACGGCGCCTCAGTGAATTCACTACACATGCCCCCCTTTCCCTAAAAAAGGCGACTATTAATGCCATTCCCCATTTTGGTCAGTTTTTGCGAGCGACGGTTTGTTCATTGGCTAGGGTTTTAGAACCAAGTAGTGATTTACACATGCGCTTTGGGGGAAAGGGGATATAGCAAAAGATCTACAAAGAAGGCACATTATCGTGCTAAAAAATGTTCTCACAATCAATTATTACAACATAAAAAGAAGCCGAGTAATGATCAGACTCGTTTCATTACAACTTATAATTGTCAATGGCCCAACTTGCGTGCAATACTGGCAAAACACTGGGGTGTCTTGAAGATATACACAATCTTGGGCAAAGAGATTTTGGATTTTCCCTCAATGGTGGCCAGAAGAGCGGCCAATCTTAGGGATCTACTTGTTAAAAGTCACTACACCCCGACAAAAAATGTCCCATTCAGTTCAAGGGGTCCGGTTCAGGGATTTTTTCCATGCTGCAAGTGTGTAGCGTGCCCAAATATGCAGAGAACTAAGATTTTCCCGATGACAGGCGTAGATCGGACTTTTCATATTCGCCACTACATAACTTGCAGCACAAAAAATGTCATATATCTGGCCCAATGTCCCTGTGCCAAGATTTATGTGGGCATCACAACACGTGAACTAAAAATTAGAGTACGTGAGCATGTACAAGACATTTTAGCCGCTAAGGACATCCCTGATCTACACCAGTTGAAAACACTCCCCAAACATCTTCTACAATACCACAATTGTGACCCTAAGGGTTTGAGAGTTTGTGGAATTGACTTGGTCCACTTGGGTATCCGGGGTGGCAATACAATGCGCAGTCTAGAACAAAAGGAGACTAGGTGGATCATAACATTGGACGCTATGTCTCCGACAGGTCTAAATGAAAAATTGAGTTTTGCACCGTTTTTATGATGCCTTTTTGCTCTCTATTGAGCCTTAGACAATTTTCTTCATTGCTCCTTCTGGTTATTGTATATTAAGCCCCTTATTATTTGACCCTTTGGTTATGGTATTTGGCAACCCTTGTTGCCTTTTTGCAATTTGATTAAGCAAGCGATGTGCTGGTTGGCTTTTTCTGTCACTTTGCCATCATATTTTAATTGCGTTTTTAACTGTGGTCTGTCTTTATTTGCTTTTGTTCCCATCTAGTTTCTGGATCTCACGCCTTAAAGATTCCATCAGATGCTGATTTTGTGAAGCCTCAATCTGCTGTCTTTGCCATTCTGATGAATTTATGATCATTGACATCTGTATTATATGATTGTACATCGTTTTTATGTATGGTGGAGCTATCTGTAAATATATTTGCATATTGGCACTTTTTGACGCTATGATTATTGCTACTTTGCACTTTAAATTTTCACATGATTTGCCTTGTAGTGGGGTGTAGATCTTATCCCAAATAAGATCGCTGTATCGAGCTGGATACGAGTGCGCATGCTCCGGGGGGGAATTCACGCCTCCCCCCATCA